>SRMA01006955.1:2841-164241 GCA_007224835.1 Danionella cerebrum
TGAACGAAGGAACGGATAAATGAATGAATGGATGAATGAAGAAATTAATCAATTGATGAATCAATGAATATCTAAAAAATGAATGAATGAACAAATGAACAAATGAATGAATGAATGAATGAAAGTGTGTATGAATGAACAAACGAACGGATAAATGAATGAATGAATGAAGAAATTAATCAATTGATGAATCAATGAATATCTAAAAAATGAATGAATGATTGAACGAATGAACAAATGAATGAATGAATGTGTGTATGAATGAACGAACGAACAGATAAATGAATGAATGAATGAACGAACGAACGAACAAAAGAACAAATAAACAAATGAAAGAACAAATGTGTTTGGATAAATATGCAAGTGAATGCATAACCACTTGAAATAATTAATGAACGATCCATTGAACAAAAATGTGTTTGTATAAATATACATATTAAAATATAACGAAATTAATGAATAACCAAACAAATGAATGAATGAATGTCTGCTTCAGTAATATGTAAATTACTGAACACATAAATGGATACATGAATGAATGATCAAATCAACAAATGTGTTGAATGAATGAATGAATCCAAAGAGTAATAGAAGAAACCAGCTAATGAATAAAGAAATAAACAAATTATGTTCATAATTTGGATAAAAGAATGAAGTAATGCCCAACCAAATGAAAAAATAAATGAAAGAGCAAATCAATGAATGAATTAATGAATGTATTGTATTTTGGGGGGAAATGGTTCATGGATTTATAGTCTTTTATGGAAAAATATAAAAAAAATATTGTCTGTTTAAAAAAATATATTTTTTAAATAATGATCGATTAAAGTTTAAAACAGAAATGAATCGTTTTCATGCTGTCCTTTCTTGAAGAAACTTATGTTTGGAGCACTTTACTGCACACTCAAATTGGTTTGCAAATTTTAGTGGAAGCATCCACTTCCATCAGATTGCAGAAACCTCTTTGATGATGAGATAGATACAATTTTGCATCAGAGCACATCACTGAGGGAATCACTAAGATTGAATGTTATGAATCCTTGATGGACAGAAACGAATGGGCAAATTTGGGAGTATACTGTCGGGGTACAACCATACATCTTGGGGATATTTAAGGATCTCTCAGAGCCAGGACTTGCAGTTCAATGTGTCATCCAAAGGGTGACAGCACAGTCTCCCTGAGCTCCAAGGCCTACGCTCACACAACAGGCTAAACAGCCTCACGGGACCGGCTCAAACACTATTTAGCTTCAGGATGCATCCAGACGTATGTTAAGCCATTTTTTTCTCAACTGATGAGATATATTCATCAAACGTACAATACGTTCAGTTAATCTATTATTAATCCTCTTTTAATGTGTCCTCTCCCAATGCAATAATCAATGTAACAATCTTCTACCGTAATCAATGGGTTTTAAGTAAAGTCTGTGCTCTACAAAGGCCAGCCCAGGTTAACACCATGAATTTCACTGAGTATATGCTGGCATTTAAAGAGACTATAATTTTAGTTGCCAACTGCATGTTTGTTTTAAGGGCAGCGGTTGAAATAAAGTGATGACTGCATCCCAGAGAATGCCACTGATTCAGAGACCCTAAGAAGTGCATGTAGAAATCTACAGGGAGGGAGTTGGCATGAATAATTGAAGCCTGTGCTGCTAAATGCCGAGGGAAGTAGTGTTTAATAAACATGATGTGTGCTATCACAAGAGGCTTGTGTTTGGGTTGTATTAAATTTTCATGCAGATTTTTAAAGAGGGTTCAATTCTTTCACTAGGTGATATTCTCAAACTCGAGCTACTCTATTATTGACAGACCATTCTCATTGGGAAAAATACGCCTCTAACCCTTGTGCAAGTTTTCATCTACTTTTAAGACTCTATAATTACAAAGAAAATGTCTGGAAAAAAAAAAAACTTATCACTCCAAAACTATTTCATGAAGTGCTTTAATTGCGCTTTAAGATTTCATTAAGAAATTGCATTTAAATTCTGAGCTTGAGCCCACGTTACAATTAAGTTTTTTAATGATTTTCGTGGTTGTTCTTGATTAATAATAATCTCCAAAATCTCTTTTTAACAATCAAATGCTGAATATAGTTCATTTTAATAAATGTATATAGAGACCCAGGCCCAGGTTCGGAAAGATCAGCAAAAACATCACTTCAGGTCATTCATAAAACTTCAACAAACGTTACTAGCATTAATAAAAAAAAAGCTTTTTGTTATTTACATGCTATTTAAGTATCTATGCATTGATTCTACCATAAAATGATGGCTTTTGTAAATGTAAATCTTACATTTATGGATCTCTTTGGTCATGCTGGCAGTGCCTTTTATGTAAGTAATAAAATTTTGCTGGAAGATTCAAATTTTGGATTGAAAGGGGTGTTCAACGCTTTGCTTATAGTCCTTTAAAAAAGAACTGGGACACCCCTTCGTCTCAAGCAAAATGGGGTAGAGAAAAAGAGGAATTGGACCTAAGAGTGTATTAAAGCCACGTGCACTACGTCCTCGAAAGCCAGTTTCTGCTCTTCTTTTTAATTTCCTTGGCCTTCTTGTTTTCTTGTGGTGTTTGTATTTCACTTTCCCTTTTTGATTCATGTATGTTTTAGGTTTTTACTTTCCATAAACAATCTCCCAAAGGCCGCGACACATAATTCAAAGAGATGAAGAGGGACATTGGTTGCCACCGGGAATGAGTCTGTTGTCATTATTAATTACACATTGGTGAGAATAGTTGGTTTCACAGCTCATAATTATTAACCTGGGACACTGCGGGGTGTAATTATGCCATAAACATGAGGTCCTATCAACATTACTCTCTCGCAGTGCTTTATTTCTTTCCCCCTGCCAGAACACTGTATTAATGTTCTGTCACAACTGGCTTATTCATAGACTGCAGCTTACTTGCATGTTTGTATAACATGTTGCAGCAGAGCCTATGGGGGCTTGAGTTTACGTGGATGTAATTGGGTTTACATATGTTATCTCTGCTGAAGAGATCATTGCAGGAAATTTGTAACTGTGGTGTTGATCTGTGTGTCTTGTTGTGAAGTGTTTCCTGGTGGTTGGCTTGGAAATAATTGGTAAAGAAATGTTGACTTTCAAATGTTGAATTACTTTCAGAATTGTAAAAAGAATGGTGCTTTTAAGCATTTTTCAATTCAGGTCATTTGAATATTAATAAAAAATAATAAGGAATTTGTGATTTACAAGCCCTGGGCCATGACAAAATGCTATGGTATATTATTGTTTTTCTATTTCATCTTGTTCTGCATTTGAAGAAATATATATTTTTATGTCTCTACATTCTAGCAGTGGCAGGAATTGAATATATACCTAGTCATCTTTCATTTTTTTCCATACCCACAACCATTAAAAACCTTCACATTGCTTGACCTCTGTTCAGGCTGCTATTTTCATTATTATTGCACAGATTTCTTCCTCTCGCCTCTCTTCCACTGACACTCGGTCTGTTGCCACTGCATCATTCTTTCATGCATCTGGAATTCTTGATCCATTTGATCCAAGCCTGTCGAACTCTCCTGCACCCATTCCCTTTATTAAACCCCACACCTGTTCCGGAGAGCTACACTGTGCGAATCCATTTCCCAGGAGCCATTTTATAAATAGCTTTTCTTTTGGAAAGCAGTGGCTGATGCTTTAGGGAGCTAAAGAAACAGTGAGTGACTCACCAGTGCTGTGTTTTCAGCACATCTTTCCCATGCTTCAACCTCGACTGATGGCTTGATAGCGGTGTCAGAAGAGAAAGATTCAGAGGCGACCAGGCCCTCGCTCTGCCTCGTCCCCAGAGACACTGCAGACTGAGAGATGCTAAATAAAAGAGGAGGTGTCGTGCCCAAGATAACGTCGCTTTTTACTGCTAATATCCGTCTATCGGAGGGAGGCTGGATCGGTTAATAAAAGAGAGGAATGAAACTGTCACAGTATCTCAGTGCTGCTGTTCTGGTTCTGATGCTGTCTCTTTTTCCCTTTAAACAGGGAAATTTTATTGGAAATTGGCAATTTGTTCTGCCTCTGCTTTAATTGTCAAAAGCAACACGATGTAATTTATTGTTGCTTTATATTATGTTGCTATTTTTACAGTCACAAAATTACATTTACTTATATTTAGAAACTTGAATGTATCATTTGCTGACAAACATTATGTTGGCTTCAAGAAAATGTGCTTATACGTTTTAAAAAGGGATGATCAAGCTAGAGGATGTTGACATTTGTAAATTCGAACATACTTTCTATGTTAGAAATTAGCATGATGCTAACACGAATTAGCAAATGCTTGCAATGTTGCCATAAGGACTATTTATGTTGCTATCATGAATAAGCACAAAATTACAACATTGCAATCAGGAATTAGCATGATGCTAACATGAATTAGCATGAAAATATAGTGTTTCTATCAAGAATTAGCACAATGCTAACATTAATAAGCACATATTTACAACTGCGGCTATCATGAATTAGCATATGCTTGCAATGTGGCTATCATGAATTAGAATGATGCTAACCTGAAATAGTGCAGAATTACAATGTTGCTATCAGGAATTATCATCCCATTAGCATGTTGCTATAATAAATTAGCATGATGTCACTACAAGTGATGTAACACATCCGAAATTTGCCTTGCAACACACAGAGCATGTCGTTAAACCTATATCTAAAATAAACTGCTCCCATATCATTTTGCATGCAAGTATAACATGTTGCAGCATGCTTTGGACCTTGTATAAACACTTTTTTCTATAAAATTATTGCATTTACATTGAGGTTTTATGTCGCATAGTCTCAATTAGTCCCCTTATCAAAGAGTATAACAGTTCCCAGGCAAACTTGGGAAAATACATATACCCTCATGCAGAGGGTAGAAGACAATATTGAATGTTTAAGAAAAATTATGTCAAATAATGATGTCAATGACTACAAGTAAGCATCAATGTAATCTGATCATGTGACCTGGGTCATTTGTGTCATGTCATCCTCTCCTCTGATGCACTTTCTACCTTGTATATCACTTTAATTTAGTGGCTCCACTCTCAAGCTCTGAATGGCAGAGAATTATATAGAAAGCCCCGTTTTCCACTATGTCCGCAGATGTGAAGGAAAGATGGATGAATGTAGCCTTGCATGTCACCTGCTGCAGTGTGTCATTGTTCCGTATCGTCGTCAGAGGCCTGCAGACGCTCTCCTTCAGTCTCCTCTTTCTCTATTAGCCTGATGGATTGACCATTTGTCCTGAACATTGGCCCAAAACTGCACACGCTACTTGCAAGTCAAGCATCCATTTACCACTTTCAAGTCCATTTAAAGTGGCAGGGCTTCTCTGTTATTCAGTGTTACACATGGGTTTAAACAGACTGTTTGTTACGTTGATGGCTCACTGTCACAAACGCCTCATTACAAATGGGAACAGTATGGGGTTTTATTTAGTCAAGAGGTTCTTAAGCATGATAAGAGACACTTACAAAGGTTAAACAATAATAACATCCTGCAAGTTCTTCCACAGACAACTGTCTGAGAAACCTTTAATCCGGATGGAGGTGATGGATGTGCTGATGTAATAACACATTTATTCTTTCCTTTGCGCTGCTTCATTGTTTACAAGAACAGACTTGTGGCATTTTCGTGTTTTGTTTCCCATTCTTAATGAACTCAGAAGTCTGATATTTTGACAAGTATCTGTTTTCTAACATCTACAATAAAAAAGGATACATGACACAAAACCAAAGCTTCAGAAAGCTGTGTTTTTCTTTCATTACTTTAACTATGATGATGTTCATTTACACACATGGACAAATACTGTCTAGAATTTGCTTTTATCGAAAAAGTATAAAATCCTGCCTCTAAATGTCTGTTATTTTTTACCTTTTTAGAGACTCTACAAGTTCTGTCGCCCATGCCGCAATAAAACATCCCATATACCGTAAGACACAACTGATGGTGTGGGGATGAACAGATGAAATCTGTAGGGCTTAAGTAAATAAAAAAAACTGACTTGCTGTTGGTTCTGTTTGGTTAATAAATAAAAACAATTACACAACACAAAATGCGTTCATCATAGTCAAGGCCTCTGCAAACCTATCCAAATTTTTGCATTTGTGAGAATGTGCCCCGTCAAAAAACATGGGTGCCCACATATCTGACCAAACGAGTGGTACCAATGAAAAAGAGTTTGGCTCTGCCATAATGAAATGGTTTTTTAAAAGGAAAACGACCAGTGAAGGCTGGCTATTTTGTCTCATGTCTCATGTCTCATCCCACATTTTCATAGCAACTTTGCACAGGAAACAGGAAAGAAAACTGACGACGACAGAAAATAATGGATGTCGAGCAGTTTATACTGGTGATACTTGATCAAAGAGAGATGTTTGGAAAATGCCATAAAGATAAAAAAAAATGCAGAGTGCATCCATTGTGCCACAAATCAGGAAAAAAAATCTTCAAGCAGGGAGTGTCATTGCAACAATATTTCCTCAACCCACTGAAGAACACACTGCTGAGAAGCCATCCGAAATGTGCCTTGCCTCAGTAATATATAAAATTACAATAGTTGAAGTAAATGTATACATCTACTTTTCATCTCATATGTTTTGCATGTGAATTTGCAACATCAGAGCCAGGTGTTGAGAGCCTCAACTGGAAATTTTCAGGGACACCAATGTATCTCCCTGGAATCTCTTACAAAGATTGAGCCTTGTTTGATCCAGAGCTTTGATTAGCAGCACACCACGCTTTGTTTGTTTTGCACTTTCTGTTTTCTGCCTAGTTAGCTCACAGGCTGGTAAACATCCTTGTAAAGATTTTAATGGAACCAGTAAAAGCGATTCAGGAGTCTTACTGCTTTTTAACAGACACAGCGACTCAGCTGCCTGTCTGAAGTGACGATGAGCCGAGGATTATATCAAATCCTCAAGATTATGTGGAAGGGGTGTGCGACATCTACTTCAGTCTCTTATGTTGGTCCCAGCAGATGTAATGTTTTGTAGGAGAAAGCTGCATCGGCTGACTCCTTGTGAAATTGATCAGTTCCGTAAACTTGATTTCATCCTAATATCTCTCTGCTCCATAATGAAGGAAAATCCCCCACAGCACAGAGTCAATAAAGTGTTAAAGATGAGTTTGTGTTTTCCATATGGCCGGGGTCACTTCCTCTACGAGGGGGTAATTATGCCTCTAAGAATACGATCTATATTCGATTTCATATCCCACTCCTATTGATGCAGCGCTCCTGAAATGAGCTGTGATGTGTCCTGTAAAATTATAATGGTTGCGTAAATGAAAGTGGTTTGAAATTATTTTTTCGATTTATTGCTCTTTGAGCCTCTTGTCAACGATTCTAATTATTATTTAAATGATTTATATCATCCTATCAACCTCTATTGTTCCAAATCTGTCAAATAGTTTGGATATATTTACCAAATTATCGTCTGGTTTGAGACTAGTCCTATTATGGTTCTAAACCGTGCAGCAAATGTCAACAGAGCAAAGAGAAATGCTCTCAGCGTTTGAACCCATCTCCATTAAATATCGTGATGCTGTAACCAGATCTTAACACCCCCTGCTGCTGACTTGTATGATTAAGTTTTTCTGTTGCACCCCACGCCATATAAAAGGATTGTATTGTTGTGGTAATTATACCAGTAACCAGTATTTTTTTTATTATTAGGAAGGTTTACATCAATTATTAAACCCATTTTTTAATAGCAGAAAACTGAAATTTCTGTTATATTTCAAACTCTCCGTCCATCACTAAATTGTTTTAATTATATTTCTATCATCTATTAGTACACTGTAAATTATGTAACTTTGTGAAACGGTTAGTGATAACAGGGGAAATAGAAACAGAAAAGTGTTATCTTTAAATTCTAATAGCAATACATTATGAAATACTGGCCCTTATGAGGAAAGAAACATGTGTGGCCAATTAATACAGGGATTATTCGGAGACCAAGATTTCAGAGTTATTCCGAGTTTTTAGTGACCATAGAGAGTCTGCAGTCTCATCGGAAAGATGGTTGTTTACCAGTAACGGTGACCGAAGTATCTGGGATATATTTATATAGGACATATATGCTTCAAAGCAGCTTTAAAGATAGAGGAGACAAATGTAGTTCTAAAAAGAGTTTTTTTTTTTTTTTTTCATTTTTAGGGCTTGAGAACCGAAGGGGCATAGAACTCTTTTGTTATTGCTCAGAGTGTTTGGCGCAGTTTAATGTCCTAAATGTGCTCAAAAATTCACCAAATTTTGCACCCATCACAACTTGTGAAGATTACCGTCTGATTGGGGGTTCAAAAGTGGGTGTAAAAAAAGACTGTAACACGTTTCAGTTAATGGTGCACTAACAGTTTGTCTTGACCGAATGAAGTTGGATATTTAGCAAAAAATGACCACTTGTACTTTAACAAACTCCTCTTAGAGATTTTATCTGTCCATCTCTTAACTGCATCAGTCTTATGCTAAAGTGCTAGGCTTTTTTGGACTGTGTTAACTATGGACGCACAGTAGCAGTCGAAATCGGCTAGTCACCATGAAGAGAAACTTTTTATAACTCAGAACCATCCATGTCTGAACATATTTGCAGTGTACAATCTTGGTTATAGCACCATTTTTACATTGATAGAATGGTTCATGTAACTAATTTTGACAAGAATAATTGGCCAAACAATTACAGAAAAATATTTACTCATTCACAGCACCTTTCATAGTTTATATTCGGAATCATTCATGATGTAGTTTTCATTTTTTCATTATTCAGTAACTTTGACAATCGCTTCAATACTTATTCTGTAAAGGGATTGGTCATAGTGCATATTTTAACAAACTGGCTGCCAAGAGGCAACGGTGCCTTTAATCGCTGCTTGCAACTTTAATTTTGTGACTAGTTTACATTCAAATGGGCAATTGAAATGAATTAACCCAGGGAAAAACAACAGAGCTCCCGGAGGAAAATCCCACAGTAAATTTCATAGGGAGAAACATTAAGCGGGGTGAGTCCAGGGTGGAATTATTTTGTATCAACCCTTTTGGTTTTTTTGTTTTTAAACCAGATTCATAGATTTTTTTTTTTAGTTAAAAAATTTGGTACTCTTTGATACTTTTTTTTTTTTAACAATTTCAGGTTTGTTGTAGGCTTTCTGTGTAATCTAATTACAAGTTGTGTAATGTAATAATGTAATAGAGTATTTGTTAAAAAATGAAGCTTGGGTTGTACTAAAATAGATTATGTCAAGATTTGGCACCAAAAACAATTTTAAAGGTAATTTGGTAGAGCAAATTGTAAAGTAGTAAAAAAACACAGTAAAGGGCCCCTGACTTGTAGGGTTAAACAATTTCGGCACATTACGTCATTGACTGCCTGCTTTATGTGAGTCTGGTATGACTAATCTGTTATGTGTTTGCTGCTGAGCTTCCAAATTACATTTAAGTCTTAATTAGTACAGGAATAACACGCTAATCAGTTTTTCCACACCTAATCTGAATAACACCTCTTCATGATGATGATCTCATCATTTATGATGACCCTTCTCAAACATTTCTAAAGTTCTGAGGCATAAACTCACTTCTGATTGGGTGGCAGTTTGTACCATATCAAAGCAGTAATTAGTAGAGACAAAAACACAAATTTCATGTTACTCGCTCTTGCAGCACAGGGCAAGTTTGAGCTTCATTTAATCAGTCTCCAGTATGATTGGCAGGGTACTCAAATGCCAAGAGGCCTCTATCATTCCCCATAAGTCTCTGATCCACAAATCTCTCAGCGACAACGTGGGATTCAGTGACTTTGCCTTATATCAGAGCCCATGGAAGGACGCGCTCAATCAGCGTCATTATCCTCCCCTTGCTGGAAGGAGGGCGGCCATTTTAGCTGCTCTGATTATGCTAATCTAGTGACAGGGGACCACCCTGGGTTGATGTAGTGGCTTATTAATATTTACTGACAGCGGCCCAGCACGAGGGAGTGTGTGACATAGCTCTGGATCAGCTGGGAATGTCGACACAACGCCACTCTGTGTTTACAACCCGTCCTTTCCCATGTTCTACAAACTGTTCAATTACCACAAGCAAGATTACATTTGCGTCTTTAATCTTTCTAGGTTTCCAAGAGTTTTTAATGCATACATTTTTGTGACAATAGCCATACACACAAAAGTTTATAACTATGACTTTTACTTTTCTTTCTTTTACTATTATACTATTAAATGTGGAACACTGATTTCTGTGGTGTTTACTGATTCCTTATGTTATTTGAGCAAATTATTCCACTTTTCTATTAAACTCTCTACCATCATTTGTTCATTTTTGAGTCGTTTTGAGTAACCATGTGAAATTAAAGAAAGCTATATTTCTGCGACAAATTCAGCACTAGATTTACAGGAATCCAATACTTTGAATTTCCATAAAAATGCATTTTCACTCGAAAATCTCTGAGTAACATTCAAAAGTATTACTATTTTAACCTTACAGCTAGTATGATGTGTATTTTTCTATGAGGATCGCAGGAGCTGACGATGTATTCCTTTTTATTTACACTGAGTACCTACGCTAGCTGAAGGGAATGAAGAATGTGGCATGACTGGTTTCATTTTTTGGGAGGAAAGCTTGAGCGATAGGCCGCCATCGGGCTGTGAGAGGGAAGATTGAAGAGTGAAGAAGAGAGAGATGTATTTATTTGTGTCAGTGTTACACACGCCTGCTGAGCATTCAACGTTTGTTTGGGGCTGACAAATAGCACAGTCCTCTTGGCACAGACTGATTGACAGCGTGGAAGAGTGTGGAAGACGTCAGCACTGCTGAGGAGACAGCTTAGGTCGTTTCTGAGATCAACACACAGTGAGGAAACAGAACAAAGAATTATGATTTGAAATCATTAAAGGCTTATATGCATGTAGCTCATCTTTATCATGAATGAACAGTTCCACATTCTAGCAAAACTTTGCTCACTCCACAAATAAACTTTTTGGTGATGTTTGTATAATGAATTTCAGGAGAAGCAATCAGGGCTTTTTAATCCATCAAGGTAGTATTTAAGTCTGCTTACCTTGTCTCCATTGTGGGCTGTGTATGTTAGTACTTGCCACTTCATGCACCTACTACATTGACATGCCCTGGTGGTTAACTCGTGAAAGGTAGTTCATTATTTTGTCCAAAAGGAAATTTAACCATCAACAAAATAAAATATTTAAATCATGTAAAATATAAAAATAATGGATACAATCAATAACTGAATTGAGCTAATTGTAATTAATGAACAGCTAAAATTGTCTTAAATATTATTAACCTTGAAATAAACTTATTTTAGGCAAAGTTTTATAGAATTTATAAGATTTATAATTTAATTTATTTCTTTTTCCATTTTAAATAATGAAACGTGTGTTTTCTGTCCCACTAAGGTGGTTTGAGGAAAATCTAAATTTTCTGTTCCGAACTTTCAAAAAACACCTCAAAAACATACAAACAAAAAAAATATATAACGCGATAACTTTTTTACAAAATGCTACAAATCCATATAATCAACATAAATCTTTATTTCTTTTTTTAAATTGAATGGTTCAGAATAAAACAAACAACACTGGCTGTTTCCAAAACCCACACGCAGATATTGGACTCACTGCTTCAGATCGTGGAGTTATTGTGTCCCGCATGCGGTCTCTCCATTCATCTACAGGTGACTTTAGGATGTCTCCGCTGGATTTTATTGACTATGATCAGCTGAAAAATGGCTGATTCTGTTCTGTCTTCATGGATTAATTGGTTCAAAAATTTTAACAGCCGGCATTTTTCCACCTCCTAAGCTCCTCGTCTTCTTTGCACTGATGGACATATTGCACTTTGTAAAAGAAACTTTAGTGGCGGGTTTTGCAGTTTGAAAAACACAGACAAACCAGGACTCCATTACAAAGGAAGTATTGTTTTTTTTTTTGTTTTTTTTTGTTTGTTTTTTTTAAAACTGATTATGCTTTTTAAACGTGAAGACAATACACTTCAGATTTGGCACTACATTTTTTTAATGGCATTCATCACATTTTGGAACTAAACTCTTCATGTATGTTTATAGATGTTAAGCATAGAAGATGTTGAAGAAAGAGTTAGTATTTTGCACAATTGGTGCATGTGGTTGGAGCTAAAACGTACACCACTTGTCAATTTTAGAGAAAACACACTTTGTTATTTCAACAAAAAGCATAGGCTGCTATCAAAAATTAAACATGCAGTGCTGCACAGAGAACAACGTGGTGCAAATAGAACAGAGCCATTGTTTGCTGTCGAAATGATTCAAGGAACTTAAAGATGAGTATATTACAAAAAGTAAGAGTGTTAATTGAGTTTTAACATTATATGTTTAGTGAGTTGAGTTTTTTTTTTTTTTTTGAGGCTTTCATTGGCGCTTTAATAATTCCTATACATTAAAAACTTGATGAAAAGAACTGTCATTTCTTTAAACTAACAGCCTCTCTTCACATAAAAATACCCATAATTTCTGCAGACATGATTTAAAATACGTCCAAAAAAACATCTGTATCAAACTGGGACAAGTTCATAAAACAATTCACACTGAAACATACCAAACAAACTGTGAGGTCAGGCTCCAGTTAACACAGACCTTGAAGTGAAAGAGCTCTGTAAAATCAGAAGGCATCCTTTGGAGCCGCTATGAATGGTCTCTTTAAAATCAATGTGAGCTTTTAGTTTCCTCTTCTTTTGCTTGCCCTTCTGTCTGATTAATATCACACAGAGAGGAAAACAGCTCTCACCACACATAAAAAAAGTGAAGTTATTGCATTTAATTAACACAGCAAGACCTAGACTGCATGATGAAAGAAAACAATTAACACTTCCAACCATTTTTTTACCAAACTTCAATCCGGAAAGAAAGTAAACAGACTACCATCGGACATCATTTATGAATTGTTTACATAATAAATTTTTACTCAACCATTCTTGGCTAAACCATCAATGTTTCTCATGATTTAAAAGATAAAGGACTCAGAGATGGGCTTGGTCAACGTGCCTGAACATTTGGCAACAGCTCTCTTCATTTTTATGGTTGACATCCTCTCAGGTCACTTCATATAAGAAGAGGATTTCGCTTGCATTCAGAGCTTGATTGGCTTCAGAAGGAGCATCCGTCTTGCATTCAAGCATGGAGTTGAAGCAGATAAGACTTGTCCCTTTCCATACGGAAACAGCTCTCTTGCTGCATTGTCAGCCTGAAGAGTTGTATTCAACTCATTCACATCTTCCTTATTTAAGCAGGTCAGCAAGTGTCAAGTCAATTCCGTCATGATAATAAATTCTCACGGACTAAACGGAGAGTCTGATTCAATTTCAGCACAATGAAATCTTAACCTACAAACCCCAGCAGGTTCTTCGAAGAGAAGAACTTCATGCTCGATTCTCTTCTTACTCTATTTGTGAGTTTCACAAGAGCATGACCCTTTTCCTTTGGCGCTCAAATCTATTTTGTCGACTTGCTTGGACCATAATTAGATAGCACTTTTGGGAAAACCTCTATCCCAAGATGATTTTTTTAGTTCAGTTTGCTCGGAAGGATTTGATTGAAGGAATCCCAGAGGTTTTTACAACATCTAGTCTTCACCAACTTCCATGTAAGGCAAAGTGCCTCAGTTATCAGTATTGGACACCTTGGTCATTTCTGAGCGATGAGGCCAGGCAGACAAGAAAAACAGCTCTGTAAGAAGTCAATTACTCTAAAATATTGGGAATGTACTCCAAGAGGGAGAAGTTTGGGTATGTAGCAGTCAATAAATTTGAAGCAATCCAGGTGCTTAAAACAAACTGGCTTCTACAGAACAAATGCAACATATTGTAGCTGTGGATACTGTGGGTGTCGTATTCTAAAAAGTCTTAAAAGCCTAAAGTTTTAAAACGTTTATTCATACAGGAAATGCTCATTTATTCTATTTTGAATCCATTTTGATGGATTGAAGTGTATTTCCGTGAAATTACTTCATTTTTGAAACTGTATAACTTCAAAAATGCAACTGAAGCATTTGAATCTGGTTATTTTGAAACTTAATGTTTATGAAAATACATTATGCAAACTTCAGAAAGAATTCTTATGTGTTAAAAAGAAATAGATTTGGAAAGAAAGTGTAATTAAAGTAATTATTTTCTGGAAAAAAAGATGAGTTATATCAACTTAATATAAATGCTTATATATTAACTTTATGTCATTAACAACCAAACATAACAAATATTACTCTTGTAAAAATCTCAGAAAGTGTACATTTAAGTGTGTATTGCTATTGTA
This sequence comes from Danionella cerebrum, assembly GCA_007224835.1. Taxonomy (NCBI): domain Eukaryota; kingdom Metazoa; phylum Chordata; class Actinopteri; order Cypriniformes; family Danionidae; genus Danionella; species Danionella cerebrum. The sequence goes on from SRMA01006955.1 coordinate 17,132, forward strand.
GGTAGAGACAGATGCCATTGTCTTTTTTCTTTCAATATTAGCACGAAATGTTGCACCTTTTCAGCTCATTAGAGTCAAATAAGGGTTTGAGGAAGGATTTGATTATGAACATAAGGGTTTAAGAGTTTAAAATTTCCTTTGAAGTCATGTACAGAGAACAAATCCTTCAACAAATCACAGTTTTTAGGAGCTTCTAGTGTTGGTGTTTTAACTTTAATATATTTATTAATCCATCAAAATGAACATAACTCATGTAAACAACATCTCACTTGGTTTAATGTTGAATAAAAATAAAACCTACCTTGATTCACAATAATAGTGATGAAAAGTAATATACCAACGTTTAATTTTGGAGGAAAAGTAAAATCTATTGGCAAGTGCTCTAGGAAAGCGCTAGAATTATCGAGATATCCAGATTTCAGTTGTTCACAGGTTAAGGTCTTCCATCATTGTTCTGACATTTTTTCAAACCAGAATAAACTGTCTCATAAAGATCACTTCACAAATTATTCGATCGATTCTGTCAATCACCTACAATCAGTGACAGAAGTTTTAAAGACATTGAACTTAGCAAACTGTCTCTTGGCCTTTGTTCTGTTGAAACAACCCAACACGTTCAACCTCGCATTCAATGAAACTTTCATTTGAACAAATTTTGGCAGATCACAACTAATCACGTGATTATGACAAATATTTGTAGTATGAAACAGTAGCACCTCCAGCTGCCAGCACTCACGTATTTCCTTCAGGGAATGCTAATTTTGTGTATCTCATAATTCCAACTCTGTAGCTCCATAAAGTCAGACCCACTATTGCACTTTCCATGAGCTTACTGATGAAATATAGTGATGCAATAACAAAATACGCCAGAAACTCTGCAGAGTCTGACAAGACTCAAATTCGGTTTTGAATCCGAGTGGATAGAGTATTGAAGAAGATGGAATTTAGATTCCAGTCTTTGCATACTTCCTTTATTTAAAACTTACTTAGCTCAAATTTAAAAGAGCAGCTTGGCATCTGGTATCAGTTTAGAAACAGTTCAAAGTGATCTATTCCCACTGTTTGCATTCTAGTTAAGCCAATGAGTGCCTGTCTTCCTTCAGAAAGAGGAATTGTCAGGAATTTAGACTTAACATTAGATGGATCTCAGCGTTAGTGAGGAAACACAGAGTGCTCCATATACAGCAGAGCATTAAATGACTGGTGTACAGCCACTCAGCCTGAGGGCTCTTCACTGCTAGCTGCTTAATTACCACTAACTCTCCTCCTCCACATAGACATTCGGTTCAAAATGCCAAACAGAGCACAGAATTACTGTAAGGCAGAGATGTATGTCAGAACCTTAGTCCTCCATTGATTTCAAGCTTTTTACAAACATTTCATTTGGACTATGGCTTCTAACTCTGCAATATTTCTTTAATACCTTTTCCTTCTTTTTCTGTATTTTGCATGGTAATTATGGTGGCCTGTCATTTGCTTCTCCTCCTAGACCATTCGAGTTACAGCCCCCAAAATTCCAGAAATCACACGGTCAACAGGGTGAAACTTTGTGAAACTGTAACTCAAACTGAGAACCTTATAAAATCTTCAGAGCACACTTGTGGAGGTTAACAGCCTGTGCAAGTACATAGCAACCACTGTGCAAAAGTATTTAACACACTAGAACTTGAAGGGATTAAATATTTACCATAATATAATGGCCATAGAAAATAAATAGCTCCCTAGAAACCAAACGTTTTGAACTCATCTTTGGTACACGCTAAAGACATGGATTTATATAACTTATAATGAAACAGGATCACTTATATTATGTCACTTACTCCTCCATAGCAACTTGACTGTTTACCATAGCAACCATATTAGCATCTCTCTATATCAGCTTAGGAAAACTCCTTTATAGCAACCACAAATTCTACCTTGGCAACCATTCAATTTTGCTTGTAGTTGCTTAGACCAGACAATAGTTGCTTAAATTATCTAATTAATTGTTATGTGCTGGCACTTTATGTTTTGTAAATGGTAAAAAAGACTACTTCTTTTTTTGGGTTCAGTGATTGTTGATTCATATCAGTTTAATTAGATTATTTGGCTGACAGACAGTTCAGTTTAATCTGAGAAGCAACTAACTGCCGTGTGAGTGTGAAGTAATTAATTGCTTTAATTACATTTAGTTCCAGTGAAAGCTCTGAGGGAAGTTGTCAGAGATAACCTGTATGCTATCAGAGCTCAAACTAGTGGCTGCATGTGATAAAACACAGGTGACCCTCCACCAAATGGCACACTTTATATGTTCTGGGAATACCCCTTGCTTTGATTTCATTTCTAAAGCTGGTTTCAGTGTAAATGATGATTCATAAATCACTCTTTACCCTACATGACCCTGCACTGTCTGCTGCCATCAGCTCTTCCTCTGTCTTGGGTGATCTTTCATTGCTTTTATGGAAAGGTGAGGGTGATTGATTGCTTCTGGTCATATTGACATGAAGGAAATGAAAAGACACATTTCCAGGTGAATTCCAATTCTTGAAAGACACCTTGAGAACAGTCACAGTATTTGTTAAAAGAGGAACTTTTTGGCCCATTACAAGAGTCCATTACTAGCATGCAGGTGACTTTTAGAAAATAATTTTCATCATTTTGGCATGAAGATTCGAGATATCTGTCATTGCTGTTCAAGCACTATAGTAAACCACTGTATGGACATTAAAAACTGTGATGTCACCTCTATATGTTTGATACCGGATCTTTTGGGGGATGCTCATCCATACATTCTGCTATTTCCAACTTTCGCTAATTGTATTTTTAGTTAATCCTTATGTGTTTTGGGGATATTTTGAGCCACTTAAAGGTGATTTTGAGACTAAAATTGTTCATAACTTTTTCTTTGTTTTGCAAATTTAATGATTTTTGGTGACAAATTTTATTTTTACACATATTTTGAAAACTCAAAAATGCACTCTTTTTGCACTCAAAAGTTTTGCTCTTTCGTGCTTATGGCTGTTACCTTCAGTTCTAATCAAATTCTTACCCTTTAATTGCCAAGATCTTTGGGGAAAATGTATTGGAAGCAAGCAAACAAACAACCTTTTATCAAAGCCTGGACATTAGCAACATTGGCGATGATGGATTTGTAGTTTTAGCGCAGCAAAAGTTTTTTTTTAAATCAGATTTTTTTTCTCCCTCATTTATTTATTCGTGCTCTTCTATTATAACAACATTTTTTGATTGCAAGTACCATGACACCAAATGCTTGATGTTGGTGGTCAAATCTCAAAAATGTGAGATTTTTGCTGTTGATTATCATAAATCCTTGAGATAGCCATTGACCCTTGAGATAGGCCTGTGCAAAAAAAGATTTCTTACCAACTGGTATATGAAGGTAAATCCCCATGATTTAAAAAAAAATACAGATTTTCCAAAATCCGTATTTAAAAAAAAAAAAAAGATTTGTAAATTTGAACAGTTCCATTTAGTGTCTGCTTCCAGCTACGGACACTAAAGGGTAGTGAATTTGAACAACGCACAAGGGTTAAGAAAGTGAATTTTCTGTGGTGAGTTTAGCTTCAGGAGAAAGTGAAATGCATTGACGTGTTTCAGAAGCACAAGGCGGTAAGAGTTCAAAACAGAAAAGCAAAATACTTTATGCATGTGCTATACAGATGTTAAGATAAAGGTACAATATACACTGTTACAACAACCTTGAATCCTTTTAAACCATTTGAAGATTCATTTAATTAATTAGATTCTGACTTATATACAATATTGATGATCCGAGCACAGAAATTGAAGCAGAGTTTGGATATAAATGTACATATTTCAAAGTAGACTTGGCTAGTAATTAAATTCTGGTTGCTAGGGGCAGCAGCTCACGTATAGCCTTAGACTTGTCTCCATCCAGATGACTAGCTCCAGCCCCACTGTGCTGTAATTAATCATTGCGCCAGATGCCAGTGCTTCCCCCACGAGCTTCATCAGTGTGTTTCTCTGCGTGTTCTGGAGTGTGTACGTGTGTCCAGCTCGCTCTTGGCTCTTGCATGCTGATGTGTGTGAAAAAAAAGACCTTGAGTTGGTCATTCTCGGAAGAGAAGAAAGACCTCCAGTTCAAGGAGTTTTTTCTGTCTCGCACCAGTGTTCTGATTCATACGTGACCTCACTTTTGCTTCAGCCTCACATTCAGTCACCGCTTTTAATAAGGAACCTGGATGCCCCACTGTCCTCTCTGTGTGATGGGCTCTGTAGGTAGAAGAACATAGTGATTTCTTCTTCTTCCGAGAAGGTTTGGAGGAAAAACTGACCTGCACGTCGGCCCAAAATCCTTTTTGCACAAAACACAAAGGGAGTTATTTAGTGTACTCACGCTGCTTTATTTCATGAAGTAAAAGTGGTGACAAACCACGCGGGCACCAAGGAAGTCAGAAGCTACATATGATTCTGGATGGCATGAATACAGTAATGGGGTTTCAAATAAATAAAGCTGATTATAAAGTTGCAAAGAATAAAAAAATAAATGGACATGCGGTTTATTACAACCAGAACACCTAATAACATCATGTTATTTATTCATTTCTAATGTAATTGTTCTTCTAAAGTAACGTATTCCTCATTTCTGATTAGGATTGGGTTCAAATTAAATATTTTAATTTAGACTTGTATATATTTAAAGCATGCAGTATACAGGAAAGCTTTAATGATTATTAGTACAACGTTATATTAGTAATCTTCTTATTGTCATTTACAAATTGCAGAAAATGAAAGGATTAAAACTAATTTTACCAGTTTTGTTTGTTTATTTAGGGGTTTTTTTTCACTTTAGAACCAATCTAGAGCTACACATGAGCATCCGGTCAGTTAGCGATTTGATAAGAAACTTCGGGAGGAGACAAGCCTTTAATTGTAAGCTTCCGTTCGAAGAGCTCAAAAGTGCACCACCTCCATTCTTTCACCAAACTGGGATCTCTTACATTCTCACCAAATATGCCTTCTTTCAACACATTAATTGATAGTATGGTGAACTAATGAAATACCAATGAATATTAAAAGTTAAATAACCATTAGAACCCTGGGGCCTTTTTGAGCAGTTTTACAATTTTCTCTAATAAATTATCTTTAAAACAGTTTTTTTATAGGAATGCTTGATATCATTTTTTAGTACAGAATTCCATTTTTTTCATTACAGTACACAATAAGTACACCACGTTAATTGATCGTATGGTGAGCTAAAGAATCAGCTAAAAGCAACAGCAACCATAGTCACCAGGAAAACAATTGGAAAAATAAGTAAAGTCTAGTGAACATGAGAAGGATTCAGGGGATATCTAGGTGAAATGTTTTGCATCATGCCTTGTTTGGAGGGGGAATAATTTGACTTTGAGGCTACGCCATCAAGTTTTGTGAACAACAAATACATGTTCAACATTTTTAAATGTATGTTAGCTCTTGATTTAAACGTATGGTAATAGATTTACCCTTACAAATTTTACGTTGATGGTCTCAACGTTTTTTTTGTTTTGTTTTGTTTTTGTTGTTTTTTTTTGTCTGTGTGCAAATCAGTAGGGAGTCAAATACTTCGATTCATCACATTTGTCACATTAAACTCCATGTTATTTTTAAAAACCCCAATATTTTTTCTCTTTTTGTAAAAATGTGTGCAAAATACATGCCATCGTGATCAGTTTATTCATATTGGATTCCATCTCAAAGTAAAAAGCATTCCAAAAACAGTCCAAAATGTATAAGTAAAAAATAAAGGGCCAGCCAAATGAAGGGGAAGACAGATCAAAGCTTTGTCTCGTGTGTTTTTTTATATCCTCATTTTTTTTCATCCCAGGTTCTGGATGTTCTTGGCTGGCTGGCCTGATTGAAGTGATTGGAGGGGGGGTGTACAGAAGTCTTCCTGTAGCCTCTCATCTCTCTCTCTTGCAAAGACAGTTTTTGTGCCGCCTGTGGTTTTGGTGTGATTTCTATGGCAGGAACATGTGAAGCACTCTTGTTGTACCTGCGGTCCGTGCTCTGAATTCTTGATTCTTATCACTCACATGTCTCTCATCCCCCCTTCTCTCTCTCTCTGCTTTTCTTTTGTTTTGCAGGCATCCTTCAAGTGTCGATTTCACTGAAAAAGGTGGAACTGAGTGTTGGAGAGTCCAAGTTTTTTACATGTACAGGTCAGATCTCTCACAAATCTTGATGTAAGAGAGCTAGACGCATGAATGCCCTCATTTTAAACATTGCTGACTACAGCTGCCCTTTTATTTATGGTGCACATGCAGGTAAATATTTGAAAGCAGCTTCTGCGGTAAACCTCACTGAAAACTGTAAGAATAGGGCCTACTATATGAGTGCTTAAATTAACTGATGGACGCAATTTAAATTATTAACTTATTTCTTATAAAGTAGTTATTTCAAAATTGAATTATATCAATGGACTGGTTAAATCAATATTCAAAAAAAAGATGACTTTTATTATTGGTTAATTAATTACTCAAATTTAAATTTCTGTTCATGCAGAGAATGGAGGGAAAAGTGTCATATATCAAAAATGTTTTTTTTGTGTGATAAAATATATCAAAACTAGCATGTACAGATGATTTATCAATACATTTGTCACAGGGTAGAGGTATGTAAAAAATGAATATGTTGAATATGATAATCCATAATCCATAAAATTACCAATGAAGGCGAAAAGCTAAATAAATTATTAAATAATGAGAGAAACCTCATAAAGAGAATAATAAAAAAAAATATGAACATAGACAATTTTTGCAAGCACAAATATATTTAAATTTTTTTTTTCGTTACATTTGTATTTAACTAGCTTAAAATAAAGGTATTATGCAAGTACAGAGTCTCAAAATGTATCTTTTAGACTAATCTAAACATCTATAATCTGGAAGAATTAACAACAGCTGGTATATTAAGTGTTTACCTCTCCAACAGAACCCCTATTGTCCTACAAAGCATTCACCTTCTTAAAAAAACTCCACACTGTTATTTATTTTCTTGTCCCAAAATAAAAACTTGTTTTTGAAGTAGGAGGAACTGGTAATTCTGCATTATGGATTATGTATAGGTATAAAAACACAAAAAAATGAACAAATTATTTGAAATGTGTCTATTTTAAATAAAAAGTGAGTAAATATGCATAATCAATACAATACGATCGACACAATATAAGAATTATACAAGTTTTAGTCTCTACATTAAGTTGAAAGTAAAGAAGGTTTAGATCTGGCTTTTTTAAAAATCACCAGATTTTAGCTAAATCTTTCTGTGCACACTTCTGGGAGGAGTGAGCAAGAACGGAAATGACCATGGATGTCCATGTGCACAGGGCTAGATTATCTCAAGCAGGTTTGGTGTGGAAGGTGAATGCTGTTTTTCTTTTCCACTCGGCTGAGCTGCTGTAGTCAGGTTGCAGGGCTTTACGATACCTTTACCTGAAAGTGCATAAACAGAGCACGCTGACCCCTGCTGGATGCCAACAGGCTGTGGGGCGAATAAGAGGATGCCTGCATGGCCTTTACACATTCAGGTCACCCAGCTGTGGCTTTTCAAAATAAATATTTAAAGTATAATGTTATTAGATGTACGTCTTTATTTTGTATGCAATTATGTGCCAAAAAAGAGAGAGAAAAAAACAAGTTACAACAAAGTGAAACATTTCAAACCTTTGTAAGAATAATTTTTTATCAAATATGGACAAATGGTTTAGGAATATAAAGTAGGAAATATTTCTTCAAAATATGTACCGTATACTATACACAAACATTGCCTGGCAACCAAAAACAATTGACACCAAAAATAAATTTCAAACACTTGTACTTTGTTGGAACTCAATTTAGTTTGGCATTCTTTCAATAAGCTTCTGCAATGGCGCAAGATTTATTTACATCCAGCGTTGCAATACTTTTGGTGGATGGGGGGGGCGGTGAATGTGGAAGGGGTGGTGGGTGGGTTGGGTTGATTGGCCGGATGAATGGATGGATAGATGGATGGATGGATGGATGGATGGATGGATGTATGGATGCGTTGGTGTATGTGTTGATTGGTGGATTGGGTTGATTCACTGTATAGATGAATGAATGAATGAATTGATGGATGGATGGATGGATGGATGGATGGATGGGTGGATGGATGGATGCGTTGGTGTATGTGTTGATTGGTGGATTGGGTTGATTCACTGTATAGATGAATGAATGAATGAATGAATGAATGAATGAATGAATGAATGAATGAATGAATGAATGAATGAATGAATGAATGAATGAATGGATGGATGGGTGGATGGATGGGTGGATGGATGGATGCGTTGGTGTATGTGTTGATTGGTGGATTGGGTTGATTCGCTGTATAGATGAATGAATGAATGAATGAATGAATGAATGAATGAATGGATGGATGGATGGATGGATGGATGGATGCGTTGGTGTATGTGTTAATTGGTGGATTGGGTTGATTCGCTGTATAGATGAATGAATGAATGAATGAATGGATGGATAGATGGATGGATGGATGGGTGGATGGATGGATGCGTTGGTGTATGTGTTGATTGGTGGATTGGGTTGATTCACTGTATAGATGAATGAATGAATGAATGAATGAATGAATGAAATGAATGGATGGATGGATGGATTGGATGGATGGAGGGTGGATGGATGGATGGATGGATGCGTTGGTGTATGTGTTGATTGGTGGATTGGGTTGATTCACTGTATAGATGAATGAATGAATGAATGAATGAATGAATGAATGAATGGATGGATGGATGGATGGATGGATGGATGGGTGGATGGATGGGTGGATGGATGGATGCGTTGGTGTATGTGTTGATTGGTGGATTGGGTTGATTCGCTGTATAGATGAATGAATGAATGAATGAATGAATGGATGCATGGATGAATGGATGGATGGATGAATGGATGGCTGAATGGATGAATAATTGCATTTTTCATAAGTATGGAGACATGTTTAGAGGAAAAAAATGTATCTTACATTTCCTCAAAAAGCCTGCTCCTCTATTTGTATAAATATTCTCTCCCGAAAAGCTCAACAAGTAATTTGCTCAAAACGGTTTCTCGAACTTCACACATCCCTAAAAGTGACAGACAGAACTCTTATTACCAGGACATGTGGGTTAACCGTTGTGCTCAAGGGCGCAGTGTTAATAGCTCATGGATCCTCACTTGTAGAGCTTGAACTGTTTGGCTGCCAGCCCAGATTTTTAACCACTACACCACGCCATAATTCTTTTACTCCATAAACGTTACTCGATTCACAAGTGTGCACACATGGATATAAGGCTTTATATGCTTGTTATTAGACTGCATACGGATAAACAAGCTTTTCTTAATCTCTAAAGCCACCAATATCCCAACATAATTCTTCAGTTGCACAAGGCTATGTCCATTTTTTAATGTACAGTAAATGCAAATACATCGACATTTTTTTGGGTTTTCCTCCCCAACCCCACACAGGTTTTCTTTCACACTAATCCATTCCCTGGCACAGTGGCGTATTTACACAACTGGACACACAATGACTAGACAGTGAAAGGAGAGGAGGAAGAAGCACTCGATTCATAAAGGGTGTGGATATTTTTTGTGTATTTGAACCAAGAACAATGACTTTCTTGAAGGCATTTGCTGTGCAGTTTGGAAGACGATTGTGCTCTTTCTGAAGAGACAGAAGGAATTAAAGAATAATTGTATAGCATCTCTTCTCGCCGAGTACGGCTCAATGAAAAGTGTATATGGAGTATTCAAATTACACAGTGGTTTGTGCATTTTTAATCTCTTAGGTCTAAATTGAGCAAACAATCAACAAACACATCTTTTTTTTTTTCAAACAGTAATTACTTCATTCCAGCAATTCTGCCAACTTCCTCTTTTGAGCCACATGTCCCATTTATTCCTGCCCAGAATGTTTGAACCGCTTCCCAAACCACAACTCTTCAAGCGTTCCCAGGAACAGGTCCCGCAAACAGAAAGGTAGCTTTCCTACTTGTGAAAAAGAACTCTTTTCAAGAAATGGATCGTGGACCCCAGTGTGAAAGGTCCTGGATCAGATTACTAGGAGACATGTAAACACAGCTAGCGGTGCTCCAATAAAACCGATGCCTCAATTGCTGTCAGTAAACCAGAATATTGCAAATCCGGTTCTAGCATCTCAAATACACTCCCCTATCCTCTCTCCAAACCTTTTCAGATCAACCTCTGCACATCCACTGATAACCCCCTGGTAGAGGCTTACACAGGGCCAGTGGCACCCTCTGGTCAACCCGTCTGCCTGCATTCGGAGTCTCACCCCCCCACACAAATGCACAGAGCAGCCGAAGGTTCCCATTGTGAATCTGATTGATGCTTTGAGCAGAGAAGTGCTGCATCATGCTGATGCTTTTTATGACCTTCCAGCAGAGCAGGATTTACAGCACAGAGCACCTTGTTCCAAATGTGGGTTCGGCCAGGCGTTCTCTGCAGGGCAAAGCACATGATGGCTTTTGTTTATTGCTGCGTTAGTACGGGGGTTTGAAAGACAAAGAGAAAGTGTTTGCCACTGTGCCAGAGGCTTAAAAGATATCTTTAAAGACGAAGTTCTGCATGACTAGTGGTGCCAAATGGAATCTCAGTGAAATGAGAACATTTGTTGCCTATTTGTTAGCCTTTGAATGTCTAGGGAAGCAGCGGCGTCATGTACGGTGGCCTCCATAATAATGAGCAACCTGAAGAAAAATATAACGTGAATAGAACGTGAATTTTAAGGGGAAATAATAAATAATAACTAACAAATATTTTTTTTTTTTTATAAAATTACCTGTTCCACAATTATTGGCACCCCTAACAATTCCTAGAAAATAAATGTAATTGAAGTATTTCTGTCATTTCTACAGTAGTTAACAAAGTTGCGAAGAGTATCATTTAAAGAGTAATTGATCACTTCCTGCTTCACTGGGGTATAAATATGATGTGACACAGAGGTCATTTCTCTTATCCTCTCTTCAACAAGGGAAAGACAAAGAAACACAACATTCAAGTAAGGCAGGTGCGTGTTGACCTTCACAAGTCGGTCTGCACCATCCCATATCTGCTGTGAGAGGAATCGTTAAGAAAAAAAAAGACTGGTACAGTAGTAAACAAGCCAGAACGAGGACGCTCCACGCACCGTGAGGAGGATGGTAAGAGAAAGAAAAAATTCTCCAAAGCTCACTGTTAAAGAACTGCAACATGTGAAGCATCTTGGGGTCACAAAGTCTCCAAAACAACCATCAGACGCCATCTACATGCCAACAAGCTCTTTTTGAGGGATGCGCGGAAAACACTTTTTCTCCGTCCCTATCATAAACGCAAACGTTTGAAGTTTGCTAAGCGTTACTAGGGCTTCAACTGGGACTGTGTTCTTTGGACACAGATAGAATTTTTGGCAACAAACATTCTAAGTGGGTATAGAGAAATAAAAAAGATGAGTATGCAGAAAAGCACCTCATGCCCAGTGTTAAGTATGGAGGAGGATGGGTGATGCTGGGGCTCTTTCTCTTCCAGAGACCCTGGGAGCCTTATTAGGGTGCATGACATCATGAATGCTTTGAAATACCAGGACATTTAAAATCAAAATCTGGTGACTTCTGCCCGAAAGCTGAAGATGGCTCGTCTCGGGGTCTTTCAGCAAGATAATGACCCAAAACACGTGGCCAAATCTACACAGAAATGGTTCACCACACACAGAATCAAGCTCGTCCCATGGTCATCTCAGTCCCCAGACCTCAACCCCATTAAAAACTTGTGGAGTGAGCTGAAGAGGAGAGGAATGGTCTAAGATCTCACTTTCTGTGTGAAACGTTATAGGAAAAGATTAGGTGCTGTTTTGTTGGCAAAAGGGGGTCGTATAAATTATTGCACATCAGGGGTGCTAATAGTTGTGCCACCCATGATTTGATTTAAATTAATTATTTCTTAATGCGTGATGTTTTTTTTTTTCCACTGATAAAAATGCACTTTATTTCAAGTAAACATTGGAATTTTTCCACTGTGGTAGAAGGAAACAGAATCTTTTTAGAAGCTAAGAACCCGTTTTAACATTGTATATAATGTTCTTTACCAATAAACAATAAACTGATTACTTTTTGGCACTTGTTTTGGAAGGAAAGTCAGGCAACCTCAGTCAAAAAAACAGTTATGTCACACGGTCTGTTAATATGCAAGAGAAACTGTACAACCAGTTTCGTGAATGAGATAAACATTTATTCAAATAGTTTGAATAAGTATCTGTCCCGTATTTTAGAATGGTTGAATGCATAGATCGCTGGTTTAATATATACCTGGCGGATTTATTATCTCCCTATGGCTATATGTGTGTTTTTAGTGATCGGGGACTCTGTGAGCCTGGACTGGTTCAACCCGCAAGGTGAACGAATGGTCCCGGGGCAACGGGTGGCCTTACACAATGAAGGAGTTCGTTCCAGACTCACCCTCTACAATGCCAAAATTGAAGATGCTGGCATCTACCGCTGCCAGGCCAGCGATGCACAAGGCCAGGCGCACGAGGCCACTGTGGTGCTGGAGATATACCGTGAGTAATAATGACAAGACAAACAAATCTGCTAATGTGCTCAGTTAATCATGTTTGAAGTCTTTATCGTTTCACTAATGTGAATGAAATAGAATCATAAATTATTAAGGACAAATGTATTTGCATGAAACATCCTACAAACGTCCTAGTAACTACAGTCTCGGGATGCTCTTTAGTGAATTAATCTGATATAGGGAGAGAGGTTTTGGTACTTTTTATCCAAAAAGCCAGGAGTGACAGCTCAAAACTCTAGATTGCATGTCTGTCTGCAATTTTGAGTATATTTTCCAGTGTTCGCACCATATGGTTACAACCAGTTGGGGAATTTTAAACGTTTAGAGTGCAAGTCTCTTCAGATTCAGCTCTGTGGGCTCTTCAGCCTGAAAGACAGGGAGCATTTTTCCCTACTGTTTATCCACCCAAGGGGTACAAGGCTTCCTGACTTTGGTCTCCGAGCGCTGGGAATGCTGTCCCTTTCAGCATCTGATCAGTCAGGAAATACAAAAATGGCAAAGAGACTGTTGTCCTCTCTTTTGCTTTGAGTTCATCATGGGGGAGCTATCATTGTAACCATTTCATTTGTCTAAATAACACATAATTCTGCTTTTAATTCTGGCCAAAAATCTATAAAACAATTCATTACTTATTAGTTTTTGTGCATTATGTGGCTGATTTGATATGAATTACCATCCGTTTACATATAAATTTATTCAGAGTTTTACAAGGCTGCACGCTCTCATAACAAAAGCTGTATATAAATGCAAATTATAATAGAATAACATCTTGGCATAACTGTTTAGGAATCCATTACATAGCAAGGGACATTATGTGTTGGCTCAAAAAATGCATCCAATATTGGAGAATCTGCCTGTGAAAAGCTGTTTTGATTCTCCATCTCGAAGCGCATCCAAAAGCTTTCAAAAAGAGAGCAGCACAATGTAGAAAATGGACGAGTTCCATCTCTAGATTTTCGACAAATCTGTTCGACAACCCCCCCTCTTCCCTAAAAAAAACGAATTAAACTAAAGCTTCCAATAAAGTAAAAGAAGTAGGAGTTCTGTAAGAAAGATGTGGTAAGAAATCGATTAAAGGGGCCATATTTAGCAAAAGTGACTTTTCTGACATTTAGCATCTCTAGCATCTCTTATTGTTGTTTCCTCATCAAATACATGCTTCAAGTTGCATTCATCCTTTTTTATGAGCTAAAAATGTCTCAATGTTCTTAGCACCAACCATAGTTCCTAGCACCGCCTACTGGCCAATCAGAATTATCACGCGTACAGCTCATTTCAGGAAGTATGAGAGCAGCAGACACACACTGCAAAACAAAGTTGCTTTTCTGACGCAGTTTTCTGAGGCCAAAAATATGAGGCAATTCAAAGACGTTGTTTAGGATTAATATTGCATTTCAAAAGTTACTAATGGTGCAGTGCTAGTATAGAGTGCTTAAATATTTGTTATAAATGCTTAAAAAATAGCCTTTCCTATAACACCTTTAAACTTTACTCTGATCCACGTTTTTCAGCGTGTAGATGCTTATAATTAAAAGAATTCCTTGTAAATAAGAACAAATTGAACAAATTTTAATGTCTGGAAATCACTTATTTCATGCAGTCGTCATTTTAAAGATAAAAGTGACAATAAAAATAAGAAAGACGTACTGTTGTGTAACTCTGTAGAAATGTGTTGCATTCAGAGTAATTTTCTGACCAAAAAAGTAATATATTTAACATTAATTTCTTTACTGGTGACGTGGCCCTTCAGTTTATCAGCCTGTGAGTTTATTTTCAGCCCAGTTTTCAACATAAATATGCCATGGTTGTTTACCTCTACTTCTGGGTTTCTTTCTACGAGAGCATCTCTATTATTCTTAAAATTGCATGAAGTAAGCCAATAGCTTCCAAATTTTCATTAGAAAATCTTCATTATGTGTCTACAGTATGTGTCCTGAGTATTAGGTATCTGCAAAATTGCAGGAATATAAAATAGCTAGATTAGCTATATTTTCAATTGTTTATTCTTGGGGCTTTTTTACTTTTGTTTTGAACAGACAGGATAGTAATGTGACAGGAAAAGAAGTGGGTAGAGAGAGGGGGAAGGCTGGGAAATGACGTTTTGAGTTCAGGACTCGAACCCATGTCGCCCTGCACAACGACACTTACATTTCGACTTTAATACAACTTTCAATTTTTTTGATAGATGTTTTATTTGATCAAATAACAAAAACTCAATTACGCGTTCAACAACATGCCTGGGTGTTTTAAAAGAACTTTTCGGAAGGTAACCCCACTTTGATGTATTTCTTACAGTTGTGTTTTGATGATCATCTCTGGTGCCCAGAAATCCACATTTTTAAAAACTAGTGCACCCCCTTTTTCTTTAATGCCATGTCGGGCTGTATGACTTTTGACGTACAGTAAGTGCATGCCATTTGTGCTCCTTTAATCAGATCATGATGTATGCTTCCACACATATTCAGAGGGAAAGCAAGGAATGCATTTGTTTTGAAAGGTTAAGGTGAGTTATATATAGTGACTTCAGATCTATTTCTCTGGAAACTTCAAAGGACTCATGTGATAAACGGTTAAGTCATGCTATGGATAAGGAAACATTTCATATTCTTATCATGTTTTGTTACTCTCTTTGAAGCTCTAAAACTTTGACTCCTATTCCTTTTATTTATTTGGTATAGACTAACCTGCTCATGAAGCAAATATTTCACTGAAAATTTCAATTTTTTTATAAAAATGTAATTTTAATATTGTTGATTTGTATCAAGATTTCCAAATGGTGTTAATATGAGTTTAACAACATATCCTGATACGAAAATGTCTCAGTACTCAATACTATAATCACAATACAAGGTGGAGTTACTATTGCCTTTGAGCTTCACAGTGAAAAGCACAAGAAACACACCCCTTTTTTCATTATAAGAAATAAGTGGAACTTTTAAATGTTTTTTGAAAAACCTTATCCGGAGTACAACTCCTTTACACTCCTTTATTGTTGCCCCCTAGAGGCTTTATGATATTCACAATCTAATGCATATCAAACTAGACCCTGTTGTTTTCACCTTTACGGCTTGAACTATTTTCGGGTTAAACATAAATACACAACATAATATTGTGATGTATTTATCGCTACACCCCTTGCGTTTAGCTAGAGCTCCTGACAATAAATAAAAGTAAAACCAAGCTATGTAAACACAATTAAAGTTATGGTGTGAATTTTAGAAATCGTTCTTTTCAAATCCCTGTTGCATTCCAAGGTAAAACTAGGCGACATTAAAGATTTTGTGAATGAGAATAACATGTTAATCCTCTGAGTGTATAATTAGTGGATTTTGCAAAAGTTTCAGCGACTATTTTAGAAGCTCTCTCCTCTGTGGCTGACTTTGTTGCGGGCTTGGCATTTGCCTGTTCCTTTAGAAGCTGAATTCCGAGCAGTGGGAGGCATGACTCACAGATCAATACGCAGTGCTGCTGTGCTGATGAGGACGTGCTGCATCTTTCAGCTCTCTGAAGATACGCTTGCTTATATAGCAGTGCAGCAGCTGTTTAAGCCATCTTCCCACACAAAGAGAATATGGTTTTGGTAGCTGTGAATAATCAAGGGACGAAACACATTCACCTGGTATGACAAGCAGACAGAGATGTTGACATGTCCCTTGTTTTTATTTGTTCTAGGAACAGAAGACAATTGTTTACTTGATCATCAAGGGAATTTTTATGTAAAAAAAATGACAATTTTTGTTTTCAGGGTCTTTGCCAGAAAAAAAAATGGTTGTGTCCAAAACAAATGTTAGAACTTGCATGCTTACAAACCTGGTAATTTATTGATAGATACAGCTTCTGAAATGTGGTGCTTTAAAATAATTTTGTTTTTGATTTTTAACTCTGTGTGAACATAATTGGTGAAAAATGTCAACTTTGACGTAACCAAATAACGTTCTTATAATTTTTCCAGAGAAGCTGACCTTCAGGGATGTGAAGTCACCTCAAGAGTTTCGACAGGGTGAGGTGGCTGAAGTGATCTGTGATGTCACCAGCTCCCCAGTACCAGTGGTCTCCTGGTTCTACAACAACATAGAGATTATAGAAGACACTGAAAGTGAGTGTAATTCTCATGGTTATTGTAAGATAGTGCCAGTGAAAACTTCAGTTTGTGAAATGGAAGTGGCAAAGAATACTTTGTGAGAGTGTTATTTCCGTTGACATGTCGCTGATCAAAAGTGTTCACATGCTGTGCGTGTTGATAAAAGTTGCTGCTTACAAGAAATGTAACAAATTTGAATACATAATTATCCTGTTTATAACACCATTAAATGTGTGTTTCCCAGAGTTTCAACTCTTACCAAACAACAACCTGCAAGTGCAGAGAGTGACTAAAGTAGATGAAGGAGTATATCGTTGTGAGGCCCGAGTCGAGGCCAGGGGGGAAATCGACTTCCGAGACATTGACCTGGTGGTTAATGGTAAGATGATGCTTTCCACTAGTTAACTAAAGGAGCAACCCATTGTTATTTTTATATACTAATACCAACTTTAGACTTACCACGGTTGCAAGCCATCACCCCTGGAGCAGCGGAGGGCCATATCCCTGCACAGTTTAGCTTCAACCTTCATGAAGCACCTCTGATAATGAATCATGCAGTAACCAAATTCTTTTGGTTTACTTGGAGCAGGGTTGGAAGTAAAACCTGCAGATTCTAGCCCTCAAGAACCAAAGTATCTAAAGGCATGCTGCTTTTAATTCAAAGCCCAACAAGGAATGTATTTTCCAACTCCATCGTTTGCATCTCCTTTTATATACAGTGTCCTGGATGATCTGCTGCTCAATCTTGAGAGTTTCTGAGAGACCGATTCCCTTCTCAGGGATCACCTAGGATATTCCTGAGAGGAAAGAAAACACAGAGACAGATATTTCACAGTTTGCATACAGCTCATATATGCTCTTGACTCTTGTAGGAGATGTTGGTTTAAGACAAGTCAGGGTTATCCTCGGTTACCGTTTTTTGGCTCTTTCTTATCTCACACCTGCATTTTTGGCCTTGAGCGCCATAAAATCGCTGTATTGCATGCAGCAGAGGGTTTTCTGTGATCACCTTATGATTGTGTTCAAATGCCATTGCACACAGTTTTATCATTGGAGCTGTATATCTATATAAAGCAGAAGCCTTCACTAGTATGAGAAGCTCCTGGGTTGTGTGCTGGTTAACTCTTATTAAATGCCTTAAATAATTTTTTTGTCACTGTTCATGGATATATTATTGGAGAATGCTGCCATAGATGCTTGTATAAGTTATATTTTGAATATATCTAAAAAAAAAAAAAAAGATTCTGCCTTTGTGGTCTTCTTCTTTCTTTAGCCACCTAACCCTAAGGGTCTTAGGCTTCCAAGCAAAACCCTAGACAGATCCATCGCAGGGCAATACTCGCACGTTCACCATTAAGCATAATTTGCAATATTCAATTAACTTTTTGCTTGTGAGGGAATCCAGGGTACATAGAGAAACCCCATGCAAACAGGAAGAGAACAAGCAAAAGTTCTGGAGTTGTTCCAGTATGTGATCTGTGGCTAGAGCACTGGTTTGTGGGATTAAAGACTGAAGGTTCCAGCCAAGTATTTAATTTCACCCTTGATTCAGATTACATTCATATAGAAGGGATGGAGTCATAATAATGATGTACTTTTGGTGTAGTACAGTAATACTAACTAGATGGCTAAAGTTTGTACACAAACGTTGGTGTTGGCTTGTAAAAGTGCTGTTTTTAAATTGTTCTGAATGTATTATAAACCAACCCCTCTTTACTAAGATGAGATATTGATTGATTACTGAAATATTTCAGTTATTACTATAATTAACATAAAGAAACCCCCTTCTCTCTGTGATGTTTCATCTTAAATATATTGCCGTTGGCTTTCCCGTTTATTTTCAACAGCCATTATAAGTTAATGGTAAATATTTTTCCCCTTCTAGAGTTCAAATACTTTTGCACAGTGGTTGGAATGTTCTCGCACAGACTGATAGTGAAGTGTGGTCAGTTTGAAGTTCCCATGAAGTTTGATCCTATGTTAAGGCACTGGAAAATTTCCTAGATCTCTCATTCTCGATCTAATCATGTGACTTGTTTATACAAAACAAACAAACAATCAAACATAAACTTAAAGATCAATTCCCAAAATGAAATCTATTGTTCGTCCATTTGGAAGTTGCTTTTCTAGACCTGCTAGTCTAGGCCTGTTTTTGTCATTTTCATTTTTCGGTGAATTATTGCTTCAAAGATAAAGTCATTCCACTCCTATCTTCCAGAGAAAAGGCGCATGTACCCCGTTATCTCAATGACATTAGCCCTGCTCGCTCTGATGGGGAGAAAGCGGCAGTGACATCCCCCCCATCTGCGTCTCCTTGTCTAATACAATGATTGCGAACATGAACGGGTGTCTGTTTGGTTTACTTCTGGATATTTTCCTTGCTGATGCAATCATGATGCTCAATGAGGCATGACCGATAATCCAGTAGACATAACACATATCCGAGGCTGACATAACATAAATGCCACTCTGCGGGACTGTTCAGAAGCCCCTGGTCAGATAAGTGCTGGTTTGGCAATAGAAAATTAATATGTCTTTGTCCTCGAGGAAACGTTTTGATCCTTTCAAAGTTAGCCGCCTCTGCTGGGTGTTCATTGTTTGATGGAAGTCTGGACACTTTGAGATGACTTTGAAATGCTCATGCCATACGTACCAAGTAGTTTCTCAGAATATTTGCCTCTTTTAATGCATCAGCCTCCACAGAGAGCTTAGCTGTCCCCTGGTGACTTTGTGATTATGTTCATGAATATACGCAGATATTAATAGAACCAAACAATTATTTTGGTTCAAGGCATGGAGATGATGTCTCAAGCTGTTTTATGTGCATAAAAAGGAGAAACTTGTTTTATTATTTTGATGATGGATTTTTGTTCACTGCATATGAAAGCAATTGTTTTTTTCAGGTCTATAAAGCTCTAAAGGTCTTTTCTATACGTCGCTCTGATTTGACGTCTTAATCTGCATTTGTGTCTCACATTATCAGAGCTGTTTCAGTTGGGTATGTGTATAAGCCATTGGGTTAAATTAGATTACTGCCTTTGGAAAATAGCCATTGCTTGGCAAGAAAGTCAATGATAATCTTGTTGGAAAGCATTTGGTGTATGACAGCCCAGTGCAGCTTGCGTGTGTTTGTGCTTCTGTCATAGTTCTATCAATGTTTTTGCTAGAAACCTAAATGGATAATTAATTCGGAAATGTACTGTCAAATCTAGAGGTCGGGGATTGAGCCTGAGGAAAGTATTTGAGAATCAGTACCAGTATATTGCAGTGTTTTGTTTTTATAGAGAATATTTCTACGTTTCAAACACTATAGGCTAAAACTATGGGTCAAATAAGTATTAGGTGCACAACTGAATTTTCTGAAAAATTTATATGTATGTGAGAGGCTGAATTGAAAAAAAAAAGTCACAATGTTTAGTTTTTAAATAATTATTTTTGATTTTAACCCCTGTGGCAATGCTTAATATATTTTTTTAGGACAACCCTAGCTTCTCTTTTTACAAATGTTTATATGTAAATTTTTAAAATACAATACTGAGTATTACATTTAGTAAAAAACGTTAAAGAAAACGAACCGTTTTTATGATTTAGAACAAAAATCAAAAGTGTTGAGAGAAAAAAAAATAAATTAAATCCCCCCAAAAAAGCAAAAATAACCTCTCCAAAACCTTAAGTTTTCCTAGTATGTTTTGTGCTATTGTACTTTTTTGTGCTAGAACTCTGAAAAATACAAGCCATATCACAATTATTGTACTTCCAACGGTAATCCCCTCTTTTCACCACTAGATGGCATTGATTTAGAGTCTGTAAAATGAAACTGAAAGACGATTACACATTCTCTCACATTACTTTGTAAATTATGTGTCATAACACTTGTAAAGATTTTTTTAAACAAAAAAATCTAAACTAATAACCTTTTGAAACCTACACATTATATTTGAAATCAAAATAAACAATAGGTGGTCACATCATTTGTACTTATTAAAAAAAGCCAGTGTGATTGGCACATGCACCGTGCAGAGACTTCTAAGGGTTAATACATCCGGTGTTTATTTCCTACAATATAAAACCGGAACTTAATATTTACTATAGTTAGCTTTCAAACTGGTTTGCACAATCTGCTACAGAGATTGTGGCCCAATCCTCCCTACAGATCTTCTCTAGATCTTTTAGGTTGTATGGCTAGTGCTGAGTTTCTGCTCTTTCCATAGATTATCTATTGACTTCAGATCTGGAGACGCGATAGGCCAAATTATTCCTACAGAGCCTGATCTTAGTTGATATGGCTGTGTGTTTTCGGTCAGTTTCGTGCTGAAAGACCCAAACATGACCCATCTTCAGTGCTCTTATTATTAGAACTTATTCTTAGACACTTATCCTAAAATTTTAGAGCAGTTGTCATGATCCCTTTGCAGAAAAATACCCCCAAATCAGATGGTTTCAAACCCCATGGTGAGTTTGGCCCAGCGTTCATCGCATCTGCAGAAGTTTGAGATGAAACCATAGCTGTAATGATAATGAACCCCATCAGGGCCTCGGTGGATGTCATCTCATCTACAAAAACACACTTCCTTCTTCTCCAAAGTGCCCTTGCAGAAGTAATGCGTGCTATTGATGCACTGAAGACAAATGGCAAATGGCTAAACAATCTTGGCATTAATTTGGACACCACTGTCAGCAGTTTGGGTTTACCTAATGAATGACCCATAATCCGCTTGGGGGGAAAGCAAATAGTGTCTGTGTTATGATTTTTAATGGAGGATGAGACCGATGTGTTAATATACTGCCAAGTCAGGCTGAAAGTGACCATGAATAAAACATCCATTTAATCTAATCTTTTTACCCTGGCACACACTCCATTAAATTGTGTTATGTCTTTAAAGCAGTCACAAGTCAGAATGATGTCTTTTTTTTCCAGGCTCCCTCCATTCCAGAAAAATATAACAAAAATATGGGATTTTAAATTAGCGTAGGAAGTTTGAAGAAAGCGCGTCCTATTATTGAAACTATTTGAACGTTATTCGTTCTCAGGTGAATTACCTCATTCTGAAGGGTACGGTAGAGTAATTTCTGAATGAGGCGAAATAAGATTTGGTTTCGGTCTGAAATTACTTCACCACCTTCCAGTCGTCTGCAGTAATGGAAATAAAGAAATTCACCCTCAAATCATTGCAGATACCTGTAATGGGCCGTGCCAATGGAAATCCCTATCTGCCTGACCTTGGAATGCACAAACAGTAAACAGTGTAATCACAAGCATTCACTAATGATCAGTGGTTTATACAAACGTATATTTTCTATTATACAAACCTTATTTAACATTTTCAACAACCTTTTAATCAACTTCTTGAAATATATATATAGAAATTCAGTTAAACATTCAACCTGATGTTTAGTTGGACCCCTACGCACCATGCCCCACCCACCTATTCATGTTTAACATGTATCTTCAAAGGTGCTTTCATCAAATGTGTATCAAATGTATAAAACAGATAAACTTTGGCATGATATTTATGACCAGCATCTGTATATAGTGCATTAAAAACAACAATAGAACCACAAGTCCATAATAGTTTATGTACGCTAACAAAGTGCTATAAAAGTACCTAAAAAACCTCAAAAACTTAAAAAAAAAAACCTAATTTCTTCAGAAAATATTCAGATTTGGTAAACTGGAGAGTTTTGTGAGGTTTGTTATCGGAAAAGTGAGGTCATCCAGGTCGGCCCTGAGGTCATTCTCTCTGGACCTTTCACTGTATAATGAAGTGGACTTCTCAGAACATATTGATTCAGACACAGAGCAGCGCTGATGGGTTTTTTCATTTGCTTTCCGGAGTATGAGGAGAAATTTTGAGTTTCATCACGTTGTTGTTGATCTGTATGCACTGAAGATGAAGGTGAGTGAGGAAGGAGCTAGTTCCATCAACTGGCCTGTCTGAGTGTGAGCTGAAATATTAATGAGCACTCACTTTCAATATATATCTTTTATACTATATTTATAGTAAGAATACTTTTGTGTATTCTATAGCGGACCCTTTTCATGACCTAGGTGGAAATTAGAGCTTGGGTTTTGTGAAAATGACATATTTGAGTTTTAATAGCTCCATCAATGAGACATGCTGTCATCCACAGTTTCCAAGTAAATATGACAACATCTCGTAAATCTGTCCAATAAGTGTCTGCTGAGATCTGTGAGAATCAAAAGGCTGAGTTCCCTTAGTTTCATACAGTATTCTCTCTGTCCAACAGTCCCGCCGGTCGTGTCTGTGCCACAGCAGTCCTTCAATGCCACTGCAGACTATGGAGAGTCAGTGACCTTCACATGCAGGGCCTACGGCTCTCCCGATCCTGATGTAACCTGGCACAGGTATGACAATCTAATCCCCGGTAGCACAGACAGAGAACATACGGATCTTGTGCAGGTTTAATTCGCATTGCATCACATATTATTACGAATATTTTTGAACATTTTACTTTTAATTCATCCATTTACTGATTTATTTATACTTTAAAAGTTGAAACTGAAAACAAATCAGAATCTGATCTTTATTTGCATTGTAGGATAGAGATATATAAATATGAGCAATTCCACCGAATGGGTGCCATATCTGTCTCTGGGACTATATGTATAAATAAGCATTAAAATTGCTAAGCAAAGTGTTCTATATGTTTTTCTTACTGCCAATTTAAGCTATAACATTTACCATATTGATGAGCTCCACATTAAACACTGAAAATTGCATTTATTGCTTGTCTCCATGATGCAACACTTCAACATAAAATATAAGGATTAAGGTTTTTTTTTTTTTTAAATAACATTTTGCATGTATATGTAAATACATATATACAATGTTTGTTTCAAATACATTTATTTACACAAATTTCTATACTGTCTTTAATAAAAAAAAACATAATACTTAAGATGGAGCAATACCCATTTGGAATACTTAAGTGTGTTCTGTTTTGAAATGGCATGTGTATTGTTTTTTTGTTTTTTTTTTATCATCGTCAAATAAATATATTAGACATTGATTGACTGTAATTGACTGATCACAATTGCTTGAATGAAACCATACTGAACCTTCAGCCTGTGATGGGACAAGTTGGGGCAGGAGGTGTGTGAGATGTTATCTTAATAAGGAATTTACTGAATCTGGCTTCTGTAGAACATCTGTTTCAATTGATTGACATAAGAAGAGGATAGCGTGATAAAAACAAGCAATTATCTTATTTACTTTATATTATTATGTTCTTTGCTGGCAGTTTTCCGTTGAGGAGAATTTCATATGCGTTAGAACCTCCCCCCAAGCAATGCACATCTGTTTGATAAGGTCCTATTTGTAAAGGGAGCAGTGATGGGTGGAGGGTGGGTTCTGAGATTTCATTGAACTAGTTCAATCTCATTTAAGAGCCACCGGTCGATCGCGGCGTGAAATTGAAACAATATCAGCCGATCATCCATCCCGTCACAGTTCAGTAAAGTTAGCTGCAGATTCACGGATTCGGTTTTCTCTGCTCAATAGCTCGAGACCAGAATGTTCTTAGTAAACAAATAATACCTATTTTTAATCTGTTTTATGTAGCGGACAAACTACAAAACGTTTTTTATCAAAACAAGTTTCCCTCGGCATTCGCAGAAACACATTTCCGTCTATGAGCAACCCGCTGACATGGAATCGCTTAGGGACCGTCTGCAAATTACCAGATCCAAAATATGTTTTACACAGAGTATGCTTCATAACTTCATGAAGTTGAAGTTAACTTTATTGCTCTATTACAACCAAAATCAAGCAACACGCCACTCCTCACCTGCATATTGTACTGCATGACAATATGAAAAAAAATTTTAAAAAAAGTTTATTAGAGCATCATTTTTATTCTTAATTATTTGGATCAAAGCTCAATTGCTCTCATAAAAATCATTCTATTACCATCAATTCAGGTCACACACAACAGTTCTAATGATTCAATTCAGTGCAAGTCATCAAATTAAACTCAGGTTATTACAAAAAATGTAAATAATTATTATGTGTGTTTTGTCAATTCTCAATACAGTTGAAAATAATTGTTTTTTGATTGATGTTTTTCATTTTTGTAGCGGGTAGATCACTTTGACTTGGTCATTTTAAAAGTAGCTAGCAAGCTGAAAAAGTGTGAACACCCCTGGCCTATAGTGTTTGAAATGTAGAAATAAGTGAAACCAGTGAACCAATGAATGCATCTGCAAATCACAAAATGATCTCAATAATTAGTTATGTTAATTATGTTAATAATTAGTGTTTAGTCTGTTATTAAATCATTCTATTTACAGAATCATTCTATATACAAAACTATAAAACAAGCGCCAAATTCTAGGTTTTAAATGTAAATTACATCAAAACATCTGCTTTTATATTCCCTAAAACTGAAGAGAATCTTTTATTTCAAAACTGGCTGAGGCAAGCACAGTCAAGAACGAGCTGCAGTTGATTGACAGCAGACAAATGTGTTGATTACTGGTTTCAATCACTGTGATAAACCACTGCCTCAGATGAGAATGAATGGAAGGAAAGGGATTCCTGCCAAGCATTCCAACACGTTAACCTATAATGAACCAGCCCAAGCAAATCACTCACTGATACTTTGGAGCAAAAGCAGAAGAAATACATCACTTTTGTCTAAAAAATACACCTTTTGGTTCAGTGCTTATTTACCTCTATTTGTCGACTTAATACTTCTGTGAAAAGTGACACATTTAACAATTTGTGACTTTTTCCTCAGAAACTCTGATTTGCATGTTTGCACTGATCTGATTTATTTCCACATTTAAATGCGGCCTGATTCCAATCTCAATAAATCTCAATGTTTTGTTCCTGGTTACAATGTTATCATGGATCAGATCCGAATTAGAACTGGGTCACATTCGACTAAATGGATCAAATGGAGCCTAAGTTAGCAGGAGGATGGATGTATGGAGGCTTGGATGCATGAAATGCAAAGTTCCAATGTATTGGTGGAAGCTGATGCTATACTGAGCTAAAAAAATATCCTTTTATCTCTGTGCACTTTATTTTACTAATGAACATTTAGTTTATTAGCTTTAATATATTCTATAATATAATTTAATATCCTTTTGTCATTTTGAAATTTTAAATCCATTTTTTAACCAAAATAGAGCATCCCCTTGTTTGGCCACCTCTTTATTGACACATTGTGTACCGCAAGCAAGATCCTGATTTGATTCCCTTCCTCACATTTCCTGTAGCCGCGCAGGTCCCTAGCTTTAAATAGATTTCATTTCCTCCTCTCCAAACATTATGACAGTCAGAACCCGCTCTGTAATCTTCTCCAGAAACATTTCATTATTCTTTGTCTATACCATGCCTATACAAGTTTTACATAGACTTCAGGCTTTCATCTGGTATTTGAAAAATTCTATTGCAATTAATGCAATTTATTTTACTTACAAAAACCTTTTCAATCCAGTATGACCATGTGATTTTAAGCAATGTTCCACTGACAAGGCTGTGTTTGTGTGCTTTGTCAGGAAGGGAGTGCAGCTTCAGGACTCAGAGCGCTTTGTAATGAGAGCTCGAGGCACCACGCTCACGGTTCGAAACATTCAGCAGGATGATGGTGGATCCTACACCTGCAGGGCCTCTAACAAGGCGGGAGAAGTGGAGCATGAACTGTTTCTCAAGGTTTTTGGTGAGAGCTCTGTTTTATTTGGTTACACAAGCTTTCACTGTAAAGTAGGATGTTCCCTGTCAAACTCAGTTGCATGGCATCTCTTTTTATGTGAGTGGAAAAGAATGCGTATTAGCTTCATTCAAGTAAATAACTTTAAATAAACTCAGGTTTTTGCTCTGTTTTTTTTTATAAACAAGTCTTGGTTTTATTCAGAATGTAAACATGTTTCCCACAAGGTGGTACATTTTTTTAGACCGTAATATGAATGTCTGTAGTGATGGCGAGCAGCATGAAAAATTCTTGATTATAGATTATTCCATTGTTTCTGTTTTACTAGATGGTCTTACCACTTCACTGGTGGTTTTACGTCTCAAGTTCCATTTGAGTTCTGCGTCCTGTGGTGATAAATGCAGTAGCAGAGCAAAGAGTGGTCTTGCCAGTACAGCAAAACATTTCATTTAAAAGTAAATTCTTTTTGTACTCGAAAAAAAAATGTAAGAATACAAGAGGAACCTTTTTAGTTTTAAATATTTATTTATATTTTATATATATATATATATATATATATATATTATACTTTTTATATTAAGTATAGTTTTTTTATATTATTAATTGCAAAAGGTTTTTTTGTAAATGTACAAAATGCAAAATGCAAACAATTAAAATCTAAATATAATCTAAATATGGAGTTCCCAGTAGCGCCACTCTCTACGTGCAGAATACACAGTCTGCATAGGCCACCAACCAAGGGGGGCACTGTTGTCATGCTTGCTCTCAAGAAATGAAATGATTATAGTAAACAAATGTTAACAGTTAAATATGTTACATGCATATATCGGTTTCAAAAATGTTTTGCATTTTTTATTTTTTTTTGTAAATTCGAGGCTTAACTCATCTTCTTATTTGCATTTGTCTGTGTTTTGCTGAATTCCTCCTTCCCTTGGGCATTTTATTTTAGTTTAACCTATGATCCACACACAAATCAAATGTAGGGTTAAAAAATTATTGAAGTATAACTATTAATATAAGTATGAAAGAATGCAATCGCATATGCTTACAGAAGTGAACATTTTGAGAATACCCCATTTAGAAACTTTAGATTTTATAGATCTGGTATGGCAACCCTAGACTGTTTTTTGTTGGCACGTCTCTTTTGGTCAGATATGTGATTACCCGTTGGTGGCCAAGGTTTTCGATTAGTGTGCGGAAACTTGGATCGGTGGGTAAAGGCCTTAACGCTTTCACTTTTTTAAAAACATTCTGACAAAGCATGAAAGACTTGTAACAGAACCTTTAATGAAAGTAAAAGATTTTATTACTGTCTTAATCAGGTTCAATATGAGTTTAACAGATCTGTTGAATAATCAGAGAGTAACTGATGGGATTTACTTTTGCATAATTTGAACTTTTTAAACAAACAGAACTGTTGAGCTTAGAGCATGGCTAACATATAGTGTATATTTTGTATCAGATAAGAGAAGCACTAGAACATTATCTGCTGTGGAATAACTGTGTATATCATATTTGATCTGAATGTAATGTTTAAGGAGTGGGCGACTCGACTACAAAGTCTTGTCTTCCAGTGCAGGCATTTGGATCCATCTTGTTTTGGATTAAAACAAAAAAACCATTGTCAAGCCTCTCAGGGTATCAAACCACTTAGTGTACCCTGTGCACACTGTTTTGCCATCTTTGCTGTAAAAAAAAAAAAAAAAAAGCAAACAGCAGCTGGACTTTTGGCATTCTCTTTGAGTATTTCTATGGAACTAAAAGCTGATTATATCTGAGCTCAGGTTTCACGCTGCAGATACTAAACAGGGATTGGCGGATCTCCACCAGTACAGCCGGGCTTAACAATAAGTCAATTATTATTAAAGTAAGAACAAATTAAATCTTTATATCTTTCTCCTAGACTGAAGCGAGCTGTTTGAGAACCATGTGATTGACAGGTACAGGTTGTTTGAAGTTTCTTGCTTTTTTCCAGAAGCAGATGGTCCAAATCACACAAGAACTGAGGATGCATCTTTGTGGATAGGAATTTTGATTTTTATTTTTATGAAGCTGCCAAGATTTTCACCGATTATTCAGATAGCGCCTTGTCTGCTCATGTAAATGTATGGAGATTTATTCTGTAGTCATCAGAATCCTTTCCATGCACAAGCAAAGGGTATTCTTCAAAGCGGCTCATTCAAATGAGGCCCTTTATTGGATGGGAGTTTTGTTTTGCAAAGCGCAGTGGGATTTGTGAGTTGTAACTTTCCTTTATGACCTCTGACAGCTAACACAGACAGGGCAGAAAGGGTTTCCTCTCGGCTTGCCATAGCTCTTAGGCATCAGTTTTCAAGAGCTGGATCATCTCCTCCATCTTTTTCTGATAGAGTTGTGGGTTTGCTTTAAAGGATGCATTATTATCTCAAATCTATTACCACTGTGCAAGGAGGTCCCTGGAAGAGAACATACTATTTAAAGTCTATTAAAAAAAGAAACATTTAGAAGCTTTTTTGCATTGATCTGATTGGCCACAGGTAGAGTCAGCGTGTGAATAGAGGTGTCTAGAAAATTCCAGGTGCAGTTAAATGGATGCTATTATTTGTTTGTGCACCATACCGAAAACAACTAACTGCAATACATTACATAAAGTGCAGAAATTAATTTTAAGAATCGGTTTGGACATAAACGTTCTTTTTGCAAATATACAGTTAATGTAAACAGTATTTTACATTACCGTATTTTTCGCCGTAAAAGACGCACTTTTTCTTCCCCAAAACTGAGGGGGAAAAGTTGGTGCGTATTTGTACACCCGGCGGTGCGTGCTGACGTCATCGCCCATCTTTGCTCGTCGATCCTACCATGGCGCGTAGGACTCCGTGAAGGAGGACATTGTTATAAAATCATTTAAGAAGAGTGGTATTAGTAATGCCTTGGATGGAACAGAAGACAACATCTTATTTGACACCAGTGAGGAAGAAAGTGATGACAATGACTGGATCTGTCCTTCCTCATTTCTGATAGCAGTGACGAAGAGGAATTATTGGGGTTCGAATAAAAACATTACAGCCTTTTTTTGCTACTTTTACTGTTTACTGACTTTTCATGTTTGGCATATAATTGTTCGTAAACTGCTGTTAACTTTTACAAAGTTGATACAAAATATTTTACTACAGTATTTGGTTCAGAATCTTTTTTTCTAGATCTTCCTCATTTAAAATTGGGTGTGTCTTATATGCCGGTGCACCTTATACGGCGAAAAATATGTTATTTTATATAGAATTTTTTTTTTTGTTTGTTTCACTAGTTCGTTATTAGAACCTGCCTAGGTTTGTGAACGTGAGTGGTGGGTACCAATGTGCAAGTCGGCAGTCCTACTCAAATGAATCTGAGTTAAGAGCTAGTTGCGTGCCGATGTGAAGGATGGTGTGAGTGAGTTGGGAGTAAGGATTGGACATTTTTATAAGGATGTGAGATAAAAAGATAAATAACGGATTAATTTGGTCGTAACGTCCTTACAACTTCTCCTGAAACTCATTGCTTATTTACATTTTTGCTGCAGGGAGACTTCCATCTCCACATTAAAGATCCCTAAAGCAAAAAATGTAACCGGGTTCCAACCCAGGCAACTCTGGGAGGCATGCAGGACTGCTTTCTTTGCTACTCCTGGAGATTTCATAAATAAGTTCCCAAAGTGCATGGATGCAGTCCTTCAATCTCATGGAAGTCATGAAAGATATACATTTTTTATTCTTTTTTTTATTTATTATTTGCAGTAAATTAGTTATATTTTTAAAGTTTTCTCTTGCCAAAATCTTTCTAACATTTCTGTATTGATTAAATGTTAAATCTTTTTTCAGTGAATTTTTTCAGCGCATTATACATCATCTGGGGGGGGGGTTAGCTCTTCCTATTGCTTTTCTTATTTGTAACACCAATTGATTAATTTAAAGTCAGATTAATAGCTAATACTACAAAGTAGACAAACGGCAAGACTTTTGTCAGGGACTTGAATACATGTTCAATTTCTGTAACTCGATAGAGTCCACAAGTAACCCTTAATGAATGGTAATATACTTTTACAAGATTTAAGTAAATATTAAAAAAATCTGAGAGCAACTGATAAACAAAATGTGAAATTACAGGCATTTACCTCGACATTAATATAATTTCATTCAGATCAGGACATTTGATAATATTAACGATTGAAATGAAATAGCAAATGAGAAGGAAGTCTATTTCAGGAATGTCACATTTAATCGATGCACAAAAATTCAGTCCCACAACCCAATGCATTTAAAGAGTTTATATGGTTTAAAAATGCATAGAAGATAGCTACAATGCAAACCAGTCACAGAATGCACCTAGTGCTTCCTAATCCAAAACTAGTAAGAAGCAACTCTGATAAAAGTTTTCTATTCTGCTGTACCCTTCTATTTATTTATTCATTAATTTTAACCGTGGACCCTGCAGGAACGCATTTCCTAATGTATATTTATCAGGTTAAACACTGCGATGGTGTCACTTCTTAGCTTGAAGGCAGCACTGTTGTTCATCAGTTACCGACTAATGAGCACCACTAAACCCGACAAGCCTCATCACAGTTATGATGAGAATCTTAAATATGTTGCTATGCCACACATCCCCTGCAGTTTACCCACGTTTATTTACCAGTGGGGGAGCCTGATAGATCATCAGATAGTAACAAATGCGTTCTGCTTGTCAATGTGTTGTTTCTTTGTCTGAACGTCAGACAGACAGAAAAACACTGACCTTTCCGCAATATTGTGTTGTTGTTTTTTTCTACCAGACGGATGCCCATGAAGGGTTTTTTATGGTGAATGATGTTGTTGACTATTGTTCAATCAAATATTTGTGGAGTCCTTACCGAAGACTTTGTTGCGCCTTAGATAACAAATCTGAGGGGATGTCATTTTTCCTGCGTATACATATCTGAAAATGAGGTTTTAAGGAATGGCAAACCTTCTTATCAAAATATTTACTTGGAAAATGAAAGGATTCATGTTCCACAGCTTGAAGGCATTCTGTGATCGCATCTGTTTGTGAATGCTTTTATTTATTTTTGGCTTATTTCTCCCTTGTCCCTATTTTACAGTCCAACCACACATCACTAAGCTTAGGAACGTGACTGCCGTGGAGGGCAGCGCTGCCATGATCTCTTGCAAGGCTGAAGGGGAACCGTTGCCTGAAATCTCCTGGAGGAGAGCAAGCGATGGCCGCAGCTTTTCTGATGGAGATAAGGTACAACAGGATTTCGTTTTTCTTTTTTTTTTTTGAGATAGCAATGTGGAAAATGTTTTAAAGTTTGTTTTTCAAAAGCAAAAATCTTGTCTTCCACAAGACAAAGTAAAAAAAAAAGCTTGATGAAAATCCATGTATCTATACAGTTCCACATTAGAAGCCTTCTTCAATGACCAAAGACTTTTGGTTTCATTTCCAGATATACAATTGCTCACAGTCTTGTGGGAGGGTTAAACCAGGTTTATTTGTTTCTGGCAAACTCCATCACGTTCACATAAAAAAGTCAAACACCTGAGGTATAAATTCCAAGTAAATAAGTATAATTGTAAAAAACAGACTTGGCAACAGACTTCCTTTGAAGATCAACATCAATCAGTTTTAATTAGCAGCAGAGTGTGTTACTGTTTAAAACACACATATTATGCAATTAAAACAGACACTTCTATAAGATTTGTGTAATGGCAAGAAAGCTCTACAACAGGAGTCTGTTGTAGAAGCTGCCCCATGCAGACCTAAAGCTCCAGAGCGAACTGAATGTTTGATTCAAGATCTTGCGGAGCATCATATTTATAATGGGTGTGGTTATTGTGATATTTACGATAGTTATTCAGCAGACAAAAGAAGGCATTGGCCAATGGAATACGAGTTCAGCAGCCCCATGTGACTTCTCAAAGCCAATCGATTTTGGTAGCAGATGGTAAATTATGTGGCTCGGTATTACAGGTGAATGAAAGCTAGAAGTTGCAAAGGAATTCTGATATTATAATCCACATTCGTGAAAAGACAGTTGTAAGTTTTAAAAGCATTTGTTTGATTCAATCACAATAACGTAAGACCCCAAGAATAAACCCTCGTTTCATTGGGAGACTTTAGCGATCCAACCAATCGGAAGCAGAGGAGAGCGGGACTTTATCCCCAAATAGCCAGAGTAAAGAAAGTGTCAAACTCAACTTGAGCTGAACTCAACTTTTCCTTCTTTTGTAATCTTGTTTTACACAAAACATAGTTGAGATTTTTTCATTGTTTGCTTCTTAGATTATGGGTGTTTTACACAGCTTTTCACAACGAGTTATTAGGTGAGAAGCTGTGATGAGCTAAAAAACTGTATCTTTTCACGTATGACTGGAACAAACTCAGTCTTTGTGTATCTAATTCACGCGGCTCAATGACGACATTCTCAGACCAATCAGCACTCACGTACGCCAATCAAGAGAATGGTGTCAGTCGGAGCGATTGTGTCGGTTATTGAACCACTTCAAAGAGAGCTCCAGAAATGCACCATTAAATTTGGATTTGGTGCATGTTTTTTTGCATGTTGCAAATTTGAAGAAACAATTGCTACATTATATATGTTTTTCACACCTTTGCACAGTATTGTATGTACAGGAAATGATGCGTATGTGTATATAATCCAGGCGCATATATCCTCCCTGTCAGTAAGCAGAGCACCATTTTACCAGCGCATTAACTCCTCAATATGTGTGCTGTTCAGTCTTTCCTCATGCCCACAGTAATAGTCATGGATATTAGAGGATATAATAGACCAGCACACAGAGACACAGACCTGAGGCACACAGTCCCTCTGTGTACTAGCTGAAGGCTGAAGGAGGCTTGTTGTGCTCCAATATTGCTCCATTTTCCTATTGGGATGCTCTGAGTCTGTGCTGCATGCCAATGCGTCTGCAGTGGCCAGGCGGGAAAGATGATGGGAACAGAACCTGTCAAAGATCATTAGAATTCGGAGAAGGCTGGCTTGTTGGCGACAACAATAGAGGCACACAGAGTCTGACTCCAGGGAGGAACTGCGAAAAGACTCCCCATCACAGTTAATCTTGGGAGAGCTGCTCGGCGAGTGATTAGAATAGCCTGCATGGCTGGCAAGAAGAAAGAGGATTCGCACAAAGAGGTGTAGGAGTGCAGTGACGCCTACCGCCACTCAATATGAACAAAATGAGTTTGATTCAAGCTGCTCTTTCAGAGAAGTGGAGATGTGGAGGGGAGGTGGGGAGTTAGTCAGGTACAATTACACAGGGGACGGGACGCAACCTGTGCTCGGAATTCTGAAGATAGAGACAATTGATCTGGGAGCCGTTTCCCTCCTCACCATTTAACTCTCAATGGTTAATGTCACTGTTCGAAATGAAAACCAATTCACTTCTGGGAGCAAGCTGAACGGCGGAGCTGTTTGCCGAGAGATTTGACATTTGCTTTTTTCTTAAAGTCTATAGGGGCCAATTATCAGACTCGAATTACAAGGCGTATTTATTAGTCTATATGAAAAAAAAACGCATGAAAAACAAATGAATGTCAATGTATAGTGGGGCAAGTATATTTTTAGCAAATACTGTCGCTTTTCAAGTTTGCTTCCTCACAGCAGATCTGCTCCACTCATACGTTTCAAAGCGGGTGAAGGTTTCAAGTGATTCCTGTTTTTCAGGAGCTTAAGGAAACCTAAACATACTATGTTACCTTAAATCTAAGTATTTTTGATAGTTAGTCGAGAAAACATAAAGCTTAAATATCTAAATGTATGGGCATGTCATGTGAGTAGGTAATACGCCAGCATATAAGTGATAAATCAAAGAGTTAAGTGATTCCAGCCGATATAAAAGGCTACATGGTAAGAGTTCTGAACACTAAGTGACCAATCGAAATGTAAACAAAATGATTCTAAAACTTATGAGTGAGTGAGTAGACCTGTCCTGCAAACTTTTGTGTAAAACAGGACATGGTAGATAGCAGATATGATTACCTTATGACACCTTGATATTATATGAACTACATGAATTAATGTCTGAGATTAATATGATTCAGAAACAGAAGACAGCAGGCGGTCTCGCCCATTTACCTCCATGAAGAACCACATTTCAATCACCATATACTTCGAAACTTAAGGTGTTATCTTAAAAGCTCGAAGTGGACATTCTGTTCATTGATGGAGTTCACTAGTTAAAGGATAGAAGTTGCTGGGAGCTCTTGAGCTACTGGGTGATATCCTCTAGGAGCTGAAGTGTATTTGCTTCTTGGAGTAATTGTGAATCTAGTCACTTCTGCAACTTCTTTCGTTTTCTTCTTGTTGTATGTAATAATTACTAGGAGACAATTATCCTTTACTTACATTTTAAACGAGATTAGCTAGCTTCATTACTTAGAGTAAAAAAGATTTCTTAATGCAAACATTAATACTGCCCTCTAGTGGATGGATGGTATCAAATGATCTTGTACAAATCAAACTAGATCCTAGCTTTCTTGGCTTTGTGGTCTTAAATTCCATTTTTCTCCAATGAAGGTTTGTTATATAAATAGTTTCAATAGTTAAAAATAGTGTTATAAAATATATCGCATCGAGGGTATTGTTAGACCCCTACTCACCCATCTATGTGCATTATTGGGCCAAACATTTCTGTAATCCAGCTGCATTAAGTCTTGAACTAGCTAAGCAAAGCAAGTTTAGATCAGATTTAAACAAAGAACAGTGCTGTGTGTAGAAACACTGTGTAGAACAACTGATAACAAATTCAAGACATATGGTTTAAGTATAGAATACAATTCAAACAATAAGCTCCTTGAGGGTAAATTTTTGCCTGACCATCTTTGATTTGCTGGTGTGCCACATCATTTTACAAATCACTGTTCCATTCATGTTGAAAATTGGTTTTCTGTATTACTGTATTCATTATTTTTCATAAAGAATTCAACTGTTACAAGAAACAAATTTGTGTGGAAAAATTAAACAGCAGAACTTAAATTAAATGAGTGTTCTTTGTAAAAACATGCAAACCACTTTTTGTATATCTTAAAAATTTATTAATTAAAAAGACATGTAGCCTAGTTTGAATTGAGTGTAAATGATTTGAGGGTTGTTGTTTTTTTTTTTTTTTTACATTTTTTTACATACAAGTTACATTTTTAATTACTCATTTAAAATGAATCAGAACCGTACTGTAAAACCATATAAAAGGTTGCAAATGCACAACAATGTAGAATGTGTTTCCAAGCATCCAACATCAACATGAAAATCCCATGCCTCATTTACATATGTTAATGTTCAGATTGGAGACACCACCTGCTTGATTTATTTTATTTTATCTGAAACATTCCTGTCCACAAAGAAAAATAAATATTTAGCAATAATTTTACATATTTTTCCAATATTATAGTCAAGATCACATGCCTAGTTGCATTGAAATGGCTTTTTGGTAATTCTGTGCATTTTAATGGGTCAGTGCAAACACTATGGACTGCTTCACTTAATCAGGTATAAGCATACGCCACACATTAAGCTTGAATGGAAAAACACACTGGTGTTCCAAGCTGCATGTGTGGAGGTATCCATACAGATTCTCTTAGTGTATCCAAACCTGTAAAAATGCCATGCCTCATTTACATAATTTAAATATGTTAATGAGCAGGTTAGAGACCCTCCACCTCCTTAATTTTTTAACTGAAACAAGTTTATCTGAAACATCCGTGTCCATAAACAAAAATAAATTGAAAAATCAGGAATGAGGATACGCCACACCTAAAGCTTGCATGGAGAAATGCACTTTCTTACATTTCACTGCCAGTACAGCATGAAAGCTGAAGTAAGCCAGGTTTTACATTAAGGTTCTGGCTGTTTGAGCGTTCAATAGTTCCACAGCACAGTACACAAATCATACAGCTTGTGCACTTTCCATCATTCTTCCCATCTTGTTTGAAAGGAAGTGTTCAAAATTCCATCTTTTGCACTAAATAGAGAAAAAGTTCAGCCTTTTCAAAGCAACACAAGGGCTAGCAAATGATGACCTTTCTATTTGGGATGAAGTACACCTTCCAGCTTGTGTGACCTGTTTCTTTCAGCAATTTCTCTGGTGTTGCATGTGTTGATTTAGTGACAGACGTGGTCTGCTCAGATGATGCGCAGGGTGTTCAGACAGGAAGACAGGCCTCAAAACTGTCATCATGCATAGGCTTTCGTTAACCACACTACTGCTCACTCTAGCTAATCAGAAGTGACACCAGCACATATCCCTACACTGCTTATTATGCAGCGAGTGCTTCAGAGGGCAGTGGGGAGAGCTGAAGAGATCATTTACATCAGAGCTGCCTCGTGCTTGGTGAAACAGCGGGTTGTGTGATGTCTTCTCAGCTTGTTTGAGCTCTAGATTTTATGGGTGTTTGCATTCTTTAGAAACTTATCCTCTTGAGATTTTGTATTTCTGTAACTACTAATTACAAAAGGCTTTTTCAAGCAGTCGTACAGAAGCTGATGGAAAGGGATCAGTTTTTATTTAGATATTGCATCATTGAATAAGACGATTGGTTTCTAATCAATCAATCACAGGGACCTAGCTCTATTTAATTAGCCAAATGACCCACTAAAGAATTGCGTGCTCTAGTCAACTAGCAACAGGAGGTTAAGGCTAACTTCAGATGGGTTCTACAAAAATTGGACAATTGAATGATGGGAAAAGCTTGTCTGGTCTGAAAAGTCTCATTTTCCTCTGTGACATTCAGATGGTAAGGTCAGGAACATCAGCTCAGGCTGCTGCGAGTGTAATTGTGATGGGGATGATTTCCAACTCACATTGCTGCCTGTACCGAGCATAGTTGAAGTCACAGGCTGTCTTTGTTTTGTTGCTGACAATTTTCACCAATCAATGACCACTTTGAACATACTGTGATTGCTCTTTCCAGCTTAAATCTCTAAGAAACTGGTTGTAGATTATAATGTCACCTGGTTCATTAGACCATAGTTTTTTTTCCCGAAAATTGAGAAAAATTCTGGAATTTTTAGGGAGTTCAATGCTAATCAGAGATTAGCATTGAACTGGAAAGGAAAACAACAATAGCAAAGCATGTTATAAAAAGAAGCTTTGTTTGTGATAAAAGATTAAAGGGTTTTTTTTTTTTTAATCGAGTATCTGAAAGGTTTTATGGAAGTAAAATACATTTTAAAATAAAAATACAAGACCTGGTATGGTACTTTTTGATTTGTAGGTTTCAAAAAGGTTATTAGTTTTGACTTTATGAGAGATAAGACATAATACAAACATAATTTGCGAGGTCATTCAAACAAAAAAAAAAAAACAGTACAATACCTGTGATATGGCTTGTCTTTTTTAAAGTTCTGGCACAAAAAGTGCTTGAACAGTATATAAGGTTTAGCAGAGGGATCGCTGGATTTTTTTAATTTTTTTGTATAAAACATAAAAACTGTTTGTTTTTCGACTTTGTTTTAATTCATTAAAAATTTCATACTCATTTAGTTGTATTTTTTGTTAAATTTAAGGCTTATTATGGAATTATTTTGTAATGTAATAAAAAAATTATTACCAAATTTGGGGTTGTACTTAAATAAATTATATTAAGCACTGTCACAAAAGATGTTTAAAAAGGTAATTTATTAGAGAAAATTAAATAAAAATGATCAAAAAGTCTCTGGACTTCTAAGGGTTAATAAATAGTTTTATATGTTTTGTGGGTTTATTGTTAATCTTTTAATTTGTAAGAAAACAGGACAAAGCATGCTACGTTTCTCTCCAAAACAGGTTAACTGAAACAATCAAAAGGAAGAACCCAGTAAAAGATCTTACTTTGTGCCTCAGCACAACTTTCTGAATAATTCAAGGTATCTATTTTTTATGAAAACTCAGACTCTGTATCAGTGCAAAGAGTATGCAAGTCTAGCAAAAACACTGTGGATGTTTGTAAATAGTCACAGTGTAGTGCAGTTCTCCTGTTTTGCAGGCTGGTGGGATCATATGAATCCATATGTCTTTTGGTTTTTTGCTCAATGGCTACAGCCAGAAAACACCAAAGTTTTCTCAGAATCCTTAACCTTGGCTTTTAATGTTTCATCTTGATTTCTCCAGTGCCTCCTTTTATTCTTTCCTCAGACACCATTTGTATTAGAGTTTGTGTGACTGTGAGTGACACAACTTTAGTCAGCAAAAGGTGGGGCTAAAATAAAAATCACACACGCATTTCAGTTTGACATACAGCACTTTTAGTTAATGGGGTTTCCTATTTGCATAAATTAGGTATTTAATTCTGTGGGTAGAGCTGTGTGGGTAGAGCTCTTGTCCCTTTTAAATGAATCTTAGGTAAAATGGAGATGAAAACAGATGGGTTTTTTTTTCCAAACACTGGCTTGCTCTACAGCCATGACCACATGCATGTTTTTTTTTTTCTCACACCATGCACAGTCCTTTCTTCGGCAGCCATTACACTTGCTGTTTGTAAACAAAGCAGTGACAGAACATGACAACAACAACAAACTCCACCCCCTGCACTCAAACCCCGGGTGTGGAGCATTTTAAATAAGATTCACCTCGGCCTGCGTTTTGAAAAGCGCGCAGTTAGATAAGTGCTTATATGGGGATGGACAGCGTAACCACATGGACAAATACTACTTTGCAAAATAACCGGATAGATGTGGACAGGGCCTTAAATTTATAGTACAAAAATAATAAACTAAATATAGTACAAAAAACTAATGACTGTCTAACTGAGAGCCTAACGCTCTACCCACTGTTCCACAATGATACCCTTATAAAAAAAAAATATTTTAACTCTGATAAACAAATTGTTGCACGTAGGAAACCTGTTACTGTACCCATATTACAGTATAACCTTCCTGCAAGGTTCCTTTCATACTTTCAAGGATTGATGACCCCTAAAACAGAGCACCTTTGAGAAGTGAAAGATTCATTTGAACGATTTACAGCACAATAATAAGTGATGTTATCTTATAAATATAAAATCTTTTCCATTACCTTTGCATATTGAGTCTGGGGCAATTCAGAATTCAGGAATCTGAATAACCTGCCACAAGCAATGTGCATCTATAACAAAATAAACTGTGAATTTTGTTATATTTTATCAACTCAGTGGATGCTTGCTGAATGAAGTTATTCATTTCTTTAAGAAACTCTTAGAAGACCCAAACTTTGAACGATAAGCATCCAGAATTGATTTTATTTCCATTTGTTTCATGCTGTTTTAGAAATAGCTTACAACAAGGTAACACAGAAGGTGGCATAATTACTTTTACTACCATTTGGAACACTCTTTCATGTCAGTGACAAGCCTATCAGCCCTTTAAATCCTGGCTATAGGCAGCTCAAGAAAGCATGGAGCTTACATAATATCACCTACGGTTATGCTAATGAGCTTCATCAAATCTCCAGAAATTGATGACAATCTTGCACTGTGTCATACGGCAACATGTCTTAAATGTATAGAGATTTCATGTTCTGTATTCTTATGTGAACACGATGCTACTCTTCTTTTGTATTCAGGGAAACTATAGCATGGATATGTTTAATCTGTAACAAAATCCCTTTATGGAATGTTTGTACTTCCTAATCCCTCTTCTCGCAAGATGGAGTGAATGGGAAATGGTTCCATACTTATTTTTGTGTGACTACATAAAAGAAAAACAGAAAACCTGTTCAGGAAAATCCTGTTAGGAATACCCTTATACATTTTTCCATGGCTTTTAAAGGACCATCAGAAGCCATATCTTATAAGATCTTTAGTGTATTTATCGATCTTTAACATACTGTACCTAACTTTCTAAGTGGTTTTGTAAAAGAGTTCCTACCTTCTGCTGTGGCAATTGTAGAAGAACTCGCCCATAGATGGTTATTCAGCTAGCAGATGTGTCTGCAAAAATCGTGTTTAGAGCTTATGCTAAGTGATGTCACTCTTGTTTCCATCCATCCATTGTCCAACCGGCTTATTTCTCTATCTCCAGTGGACATTAGGCAAGAGGTGGGGGTAAACCCTGGATAGGTCACAAGTCCATCGCAGGGCACTCACTCGCACATTCACACCTAAAGGGAATTTAGATTATTCAATTAATCTAACCGCATGTTCCCTGGAGGAAACCCATGCATGCACAGGGAGAACATGCAAACTCCTACCAGGAAGGTCACCGGAGAGCCTCGAACTGGAAGGCCACAGTGCTACCCACTGCACCACCATGCAACCCATCATGCTTGTGTTTAAAAGCTCTTTCCTAGGAGTGAAACGACACACTCTGATCACATTACGATGCATATCACGATACGTCTCCATGATATGATATGTTTCTCAATATTTTGCAAAACAATTTTTTACCATCTATTGAAATATAATCAGTGGAGACAACAAAGCTAAGAAGGCTAGGGTCTAGTTGATTTCTGTTATAGCGTTCAATATCATCCACCCACTAGGGGGCAGCGCTAATGCTGGCATTAAGTCCTCTCTTTTACTCTTAGTGATGGAGAGAACTTGTTTTATAATGTTCCTCCTGTTTCTCATTTAAAATGTGGGTAAAGGATAATTTTGTACAGTTAAATCAAATGAAAGACAACTTAAGGAAGTTTCAGAAGTGACTACAAAAGACCAACACTAACAACCAAATAAGATTTCTATTAGAAGATTTAATTCCACAATGCATATAGTGACAATTTTGTATTGCGCCATGATATATTGTTACACCCCTACTATTTACCATTGTAATGGAAAATTGAGTTTCCTTGGTCAATTTCTATTTGGTTCACAACTAATCAAAGATTGAAACATTTCCTGTATTTATTTGTTTATTTTTGCAGAGTCCGGACGGTCGTGTAGAGGTGCGAGGACATTATGGCGAGTCCATGCTGACTATTGTTGGAGTCAAGCTGTCTGATTGGGGACGGTTTGACTGTGAGGCTCTCAGCAGGATCGGTGGCCATCAGAAGAGCATGTTTCTGGACATTGAGTGTGAGTGGCCAATGTTGGATCCTTTAATATTAGTAATAAAGAATATATTTGTACAATTCTAATGTTACTATTTTGATCCATTGGGTTCTTCCATCATGGGCCTCACAATTGAGTACATTTATTTAATTTATACAATTAAGTAAACTGCATGTTAAATACATTGATATACTTGACATTTCTGTGAATATTAAGGGTGCTCTGATCCCAGAAAAGATATAGAACTCCAAAAAGTAAATAATGAGAGTGAAAAAATGCCATTTAGTATGAGTTTGTAAGAAGGGGAGACAACTCTTCTGGCTATTTGTGTGTCTCGTCTCCTACGAAGTTTGCATTATTTACTTGTAAGCTGATGCAGATATAAAGCAATTATACACAGTAAAATCCTAAGAGTTAAATTAACTCTACTCAGAGTATATTTGGTCCCACTCTATATAGAGTTAAACCAACTCTGAGAAAGAGTAATTTAATAATTTATTTTCTTCATGTTTTTCCAAATCTGCATGGAAAATGCAAACTAAATATTAACTATTCAGAGAGGGACCAAGTCCACTCCAGAAAGAGTAAAAACAAACAAAAATAGACTGTTTAGTTCAAATAGACTTATTTAAATAACTCTCCTTCAGAGTTGGTTTAACTCTATATAGAGTGGGACCAAATACACTCTGAGTAGAGTTAATTTAACTCTTAGGATTTTACTGTGTATTATGTAGTTTTATATATAGCTTTAACGCACTGCACAAGTTGATGGTGAATTATAAGTTACTTTAAAAAGTATTGAATTAACTAAAAGTAGTGAATTAAAATAATTCAAGATTAAACATCATAGAGAAATGGGGGCTAGTTTTGTGCTAATCATAAACATACAAATAACATGACATCACTGAAAGCTCCCTAGCAACCAAACTGTCTACCCTAGCAACCAAATTCTCTAAAAGGTATCTCAGCTTTGGTAAAGGATAAAGACAGGGTGGTTGTTTTAAATAACCTTTTTTTCATGTCTCAGCTAATGAAAATCTCAAACACTTGGTTTATATTTGCTCATACTGCCATGGGGAGCTTTGCGTGATGTCATAGCGACCAAATATTCAACCATTTTGCTAATACATTTTTTTAAATGGCACTTTTACAAGAAAACATAAATGTTTGTGCACAAACTTTAGACATCTAGTTATAGTTGTGAGCTTATACATCCATCAGCCCACACCTGCTCACCTCTTTCAATCTCTTTGCTTGAACAAAAATGATTCAGGTGTCTCGACTTCACTTTAGGGGACTTTTCACAAAGATCTTTTATGTTCTTTTTTCATTCCCATTTGACTGAGGTCCTTAAAGCATGCTAATATGATACTTTTCTCTGATTGGAAATAAAAGCTTGACAAATTTCCTGTTGATCACGGATTGGCCGGAGAGAATGTGTCTGTAAAAATCACATATATATCGCTAAAAATAGTCTCAATTGTGTGCACTCTGTGTCTTCTTCTTCTTCTTTTGATTCTTATGGAAGGGTTGTGCTCTTTTTTTATTTTCTATGAGGTCAGTAAGCAGATCTAGAATGATGCAATGGAGCAATAAATCTGGACACTTCGGTTCACTCTTTTTGGGTTGCTTTTATATAGTTGTATTCTCGTATTTTCACCTGCCCATACGAACCGTACCAAAAAAGTAGCAAACTCTAGTGCGATTCATTGGAACTAAATTGGGCACGTGTGAAAGCTAATGTATGGATTTTTAACCTCGCCAAGAAATCAAATTCCCATTAAAATGCTATATCCTGTTTCTCTGTCTTGGCTAGATATCTTTCTCATTATGAGGTGCAGCATCGCTAATACACCCGTTCTTTCTGTCTCAATTCCAATGTCACACTGTGGGAGGCATCAATCTCTTTAATGGAAAAATGCTTGTGATTGTGTGTGAGCCTTTCCTTGCTGGACTGTGTGTGTGTGGGTGTATGACTGAGAAATCACATATAATGCAGAATTTCCCAATCCCACAGTCCTCCATATCTCTCACTTTCTGCCTCATTGGGTCTCTCTTACATACTGCTTAATGAAATCTGCCACCATTCACTGCATTGTGGGAGTAGTGGGGTGTTTTGGAAAAAATGAGGCACCCCACAAAACGCAGCCATGCTTAAGATTACGTTTGATTTGCAGCCCATACCTATTTGAAAAAATAAAAAAGTTACACATGTGTTATCCTCTGCATGCTTTAAAATACTTCATGCTGCAAATCTTGAATGAGTTTCGGATGGATGACTTTTTGAAGGCAGCTCTGCTGTTTTTTGTTTTTTTTGGGTTTTTTTACAGATGCACCAAAGTTCCATGCCAACCACACTATATTTTTCTCATGGGAAGGAAACCCGGTGAACATCAGCTGTGATGTTATGTCAAATCCTCCAGCCACAATGTTATGGAGAAGGGAAAAGCTGACCATCCCCAGTGAGGGTACAGGAAACATGCGTGTACACACTGCCCCGGGCAGATCACTCCTCGAGGTACAGAAACACACACTCTGCAATTTTTAAAAACTTCCCTCCACAGATGCAGTTTTATTTTGCTCGCCTAATCAAATGAGATAATGAGGATGCGATGGAAGTAAACCTAAATTATAAGTGAACATGCAGCACTTTAAAACATATATCCAGTTGGTAAATATTAATTTATATTACAAATATGTTTTAGAAATTTCCTCTTTCGCATTCACACCACATTTTGGTACTGCTGTCAAAGTGGGTCGATATTTAATCAAGCATTATAAAGCCAAAAACATTTCAATAATATTGCAATTATTTTTTCCTTGATACAAGAAATTGTCTTGTTTTTCTTTGTTCTTAATTTTTCTTGTTCTTTCTTGTTTTAGAATCTTTTAAAAGAAACATTTGTTATTTTATTCAAGGGGGGACAATACAAAAAAAAACAAACTTAAAAATAGAAGACATTTTGTGCATCACAAAAAACTATAATTTTAACAGTGCAACTTCATGTCTTTTTTTAGAAATGTCTTTAGAATGAGTGATATAATCTGTATTATTATGAAAGTGAACATTTACTATTGGTTTAATAAATTCAAGGACTATTTCTTTTGTCGTTTCTTTTCAATATCAAATTCTATATGTATTTCTACACATAAACGACACATAACCACAACTAATGTCTGTAACTTAGAATGTGTTAAATATGCACAATATAAGCCATAGCTTAGATTTATTTGTAGCTCATTGACACAGCGTTAATTAAAATCATATAAAAGTGTAACAATACAGTCTGTTCACTCCATGATACAATATGTATAACAATATTAAATATTTTAAATTAAAACATAAAAAACACCACTTCTATGATTAAAGTGTCAAAAAGTTAAGAACTCTAGGGTCCAATGTGATTTTTATGAGTATTTAATAATCATCCAC
Source organism: Danionella cerebrum (assembly GCA_007224835.1). Classification (NCBI taxonomy): domain Eukaryota; kingdom Metazoa; phylum Chordata; class Actinopteri; order Cypriniformes; family Danionidae; genus Danionella; species Danionella cerebrum. The sequence continues at coordinate 61,848 of SRMA01006955.1, forward strand.
CCACTAGGGGGCAGTGCTATTTCAATATCTGAGAGAGTACTTGCTTTATACATAGTTTTATAATATTGGTCTTGTTTCTCAAGGCTGCTGTGGTAGCTTACACTGCAGCCCCCAGACCAGGGGTCTTCAGATTCGCTCTTGGAGGGCGACCCTAATTAAATGCAGCTAATTAAAATCGTACTTGCTAGAAACTTTCAGGAGGGAGATTGAGGCAAGTTGGAGCTCTACAGAAAACCTGGAAAGTTGGTGAGGTCTGTCCAAGAAGATATCTCCCAGTAACTCCAATATATATTGTGATATTTTTAAACTGTGATATATGTTGCACTCCTAGCAAAAGAAGTTCTCACGAGTTTGCTTAATAGATATCACGCCTGAGAAAGTTTTGATTTGTGCTGTAAGTGAAGGTTGTTAAAACTTATTTCAGGAGGCGTGAGTAAATAGAATTTTATCTGTCTATTTAAACACCTCTATGGTGATCTCACCCTCAACAATTTTTTATTCAGCAAAATGACTTTATGCAAGTTTAGCATTAAAGAGCACTGATACTGAAAGTGTCTCAATCCTCGTCCTCAGGTAACCCCGATGTCAGACAGAGATTTTGGTCGATACAACTGCACTGCCAGGAACAACATTGGGATGCGTTTCCAGGAGTTCATCCTCGCTCAAGCCGGTGACTGTGCACTAAAGCTTCAGCTTATCCTCCTCAAAGTTCATTTTCTTCTCTGCTGTCTGAGAAAGGATCTTGCATACATGGGATACTGGTTTCCCACAGAACCCTAAAACATGCTTCAGATTACTTTGTTACTCTAAATTCAGCTTAGGAGTGATTGTGTGAGTATTGACGCGATAGAACGGTGAACCCCCACCTTATACACAAAAGTAGAATAAGTGGATAACAAAAGTAATTTGTTGTAGTATATTTTAGCTCAAAAGGTAACAAAAATCCAACAAACTTTTCAACATATTTTAGAAAGAGGCTATAATGTGTCAAGGGATAACCAAACCGAAAAGTTAACTTTTTGATTTAAAGTGTTACAGAGAGAACATAAAGCTAATTATACTTTTTGTGACGTAGCTCAAAACACATTTACTCATATCTAAATATAATCAGACATATGCTTTACACACAGACCACATTAATTGTAATTAAACACTAAAATTCAAATAAATTGCAATAAATTTATGGAATGTTGGGATTAAATATATTATATATTGGAATATAATTATATATTGATTTAATTTAATTGGAATTTGGTGTATTTACAGCAAACAAACAAAAAACTCCAGGTAGCTTAGGCAATGACTATGCCAACAGTTTACAATAAAAAAAGCGTCCACGCATGCAGGTTCTTAAAAAAAAACTACATCTACCTGAACACTCAAAAAAAAAACATAAAAAGACCTAAAGACTCTACCAAGTTTGCAGTCGATTTGTGCTATATTTACAATGAGAATTTAGCATTGAGTTTTCAAAAACAAGCACATGTCTCCAGTACTGTGACCTATTAGTGCAACTTTGTGCGCACAATGTTTCGGCGCATCAAAAACACAAATAAAAATATTTAAATTTGTGTTTTTGATTTTGCAGTAGCATTGGAAATATGACAAATGATAGTTTCCATGTTTCAATAAATCAAGCTGAAAATAATTGATTTATTTAATTAATTGTTTCTTCTTCACAAATACTATTCACTGTGATAAAAGTTTCAGCGAGATGCAATCATGGTAGAGGTGGAGAACAATTTGCCAGACTGATTTGTATTATATTTCTAAAAGTTGCAGTTCCAAAACACTGCTGTATCTGAAAGCTATGAGTGTTTACTTGTCGTATTACCAAGGCATTCAGCCAGTATTATCTTCTGAGGAGCTCTGCGCAGAGATTACATGTGTGTGGAGTGGCTTTGACAAGAGCGAGACGGGTGGGGACTTCTAATGCACCTAAAATCCATTCAAGCCTTAAAGGTGAAGTGTGTAATTTCTGCGACACCTGGGGGAATTGAATCCTCACAAGCACCTCATATGCTATTATTCTATCGTTATTCAGTCCTGTCCTCTATCAAATTCCATTGGTCAAGCTGGAAATTGACATGTCAGACCCAAGGGAACTAAGCATTGGCTGTTTAGCATGTAAACCGTAACACCTGGGCCCAAAAAAGCCTGTTTCGGGATAAATGGACAATTTAAAAGTTGTATTTGAAAGCAGCTTTTTCTTAAGGACTTAAATTACCAGCTATTTGTTACTTCAGAGGCTCCATTAACTCTATTCAAGAACAGAGTGAAGAATGTTTGCAGGTTAATCATGTGTTGGTCCGAACAATGGAACAAGTATCGAAGTGCTTTCGGAAAATACAATTCCATTTTACATTAGAAAGCTTATTTTCTACACTTCTGCTGAATACTTTATCTGTGATTCAATGTATATGTTTACATACATCCAAATAATCCAGTTATAATTTAACTCATGATTCGATCTAATTTTTTGTATAAACAGCGTAATTTATCTAACAACTCTGTTTTAATAAAAAAGGGGGAAGCAGGGGTTTATCTTTTTTTAAATATAATCCAAAAGTAAAAAATGACCACATAAACTAAAGTCCCTGTGGCATATGCCTTGTGAAAGGGGCACATCAGTGCTCATTAACACCATATCTCTCCACCTCAGCTTGGAGAGAGGAGCGGTCAGTCTGGGATTTTCTCCCCTCACCGGCAGAACAGAAAACAACTGTAAACAACACATTTATTGTTTGTTAGTGGCTTGTGTTGCTGGTGCCAGGGTCAGAGACAATGAACTAAGAAATCCCAGACAAACTGAGTGTAAGAAAGCCATGCGCTAGCACAGGCTTGGGCAAGATTCTGCATGATAACCCTAGACCAAGCTGCATGAGCTGCAGAAGAATCTACAGAGGGATAATATAATGTGTCAAGGGATAACCAAACCAAGAATTTAACTTTTGGATATAAACTTTTTTCTGTTACAGAGAGAACATATGTATCACACAAATCAATGGAATTAAACACTATAATTAAATTAAATTGCAATATAATTATATATTATTATAATTGAATTGAAATGTGGTTTATTTACAGCAAACCAAAAATAAAACTGACTAAGCAGAAGACGAGGTAAAACAAAGTGTACAATAAAAAATGCATCCACACATGCACGTTTTTAAAAAATCCACCGACCACTCACAAAAACATAAAAAGATGCAAAGACTCCAAAACCAACAGGTGGCGGTCGGTTTGTTGTGTAGTTCCAATGAGAATTCAGCATTTAGTTTGCAAAAACAACTGCAAATCAAAAACACTACTGCAAATCAAAATATTCAGATTTGTGTTTTTATTTTAAAGTAGTGTGTTTAATTAGCAGTTGTTTTTTGTTTTTCTAGTTGCAATAGCATTACTCACGCAAAGTCGATTTGTGATGTGATGTGCATGGGCCACTGATCCTAAGATGTGAATGGCACAAATAAATTATGGTTCTTGGGGGGCGCTAATGAGCTTGTTTAAATGCTAGAACTTTTGGCCAGAAAAGAAAACATCCTCTGGCACTCCACTCTCATGAACAGAATGATCGTGGACATTATTGGACTGTGAAAGAATTATCGGTTTCCGTGTTTCAATATCCAGCAATAAGTATCCAATAAATCGGGCTGAAAATAAATGTTGAACTATTATGGACTGGACTGTGTTAAATTGAGCCGTGTCTTTATCATGTGGTCACTCTTAGCTCTTCTGTGTTAACTCTTCTGTTAATTGACGTACAAAATTGTATTTTTAGTAAAGAATAATAGAAACTTAGCACTGTTCATTATAAAATGCTGTATAAACAAAACATAAGCCCCACTATCACAAGGAATTCACAAATCATTAATAATCTTTTTTTTTTTTAAATATTATGGAAAACACTGATTTGGAACTATTTATGGCACGTTAATCTATGTGTTCATGAGAGTGGAGATCCAAGGGATGCTAGTGGCCAAAACCACTAGCATGTAAATAAGCTCACTAGTGCCCCCAAGTCCATGTTGTTGTTTTTTTTTTGTTGTTGTTGTTTGCAAAATGCCTGGTGCACGTATGGCCCATTAGTGCACAGCATTACTGCAAATCAAAAATACAACACAAGTCAACTTTGTATGCGCAAAAACGGCTATAGCAAATCAAAAACACACATTTCAAAATGTTTTCTTTTGTTTGTGTTTTTAAACTTGCTGTAGCGTTGTATACACAAAAGTGATTTGTGTTGTGCACAGATGAGCCCCCCTAGTTCTGCGATAGCAAACTTGAACATCACACTTGATAAACAAAGCACAGAGTGTGAAGACAATGGCAACCCCTACCTCCAACTCCAACGATTAAGTTTAGATCCATCAACATGATTCGTTTAAAATAGTTTTTTTTTCCACTTTTACATGCACGTCCAAGAAATATTTAGCAACTCTTAAATAATTATACCTTTCAATGTTTGGACTAGATTAAATTGATGTCATTCTGTTTATTTTGTGTGTGCGTGAAACTTACAGCTCCATTTGTTTTCCCTTATAAGCTAAGATAGAAACTGTCCAGTTTTCAGCCTGATCCTTTGTGTGGCCTTAAAAGCATCACAGCGAGAGATCTTGGCTTGTTAGACCTTGAAAGCAGCTGGGTTACAGTGTTTTAAAATAATCGAAAATCCAAACCTCGAGTTCCTATGGGTTTTTTTTTTTTCTTTAACTGCTATGGCCTCTGTGCTTAAATGGACTCTTTTGTTAGCCTCTCTCCCTCTGACCCATACTTTCTCTGTCACAGATGTTCCCTCAAACCCTTACTCAGTTCGACTGAGCTCTGTGGCACAGCGTGTGGCAACAGTTACCTTCAGCAAGCCCGACTCGCATGGTGGTGTCCCCATCAGCCACTACTTGGTCAAATACAAAGACATCAGCTCACAGGCCTGGAAGGATGTCAAATCCCAGGGGACGCAGAGTAAGAGACGTCTACAGGGTTTTATCAGTTCATTTTGTTGGTTCACTCTGTCTCTTTCGGTATAAAATAAAGCTTTGTTTGTGATCTGGAACATATCCAATCTAGACCCAAATGTAAAATCGGATTTGGGTTGCATTTGAAAAAAATCGGATTTGGGTTGCATTGGACTGAACAGTTGGGATTGTTCGGTTTTCAGCCCAGCTATCTAAAAGACTTGCTCTCATTAATTTGCTTCACATTTTTAACAAAATATATTGTTTATAATTTAAATAAATACATTACAATGCACAGAAATGTGGAATGTAACACATACTTTTGCATTTCCTTTGACTTCAACTTAACCATTCTGTTGACTTTTTATTTTATGCTAACTTCTGAGGTCAAAAGAAATGGGTGAGATGAGCTGTGGGAGATGCAGCTGAAGTCCAACCAGAACTTTCTGGCCTCGAATTGATTTTTCTTTACCCTCAACACCCAAAAGGATAAGACCACATTAAATAACCAAAAAAGCTTTTTCTGTGACTCTGAGGCATTCCTGAAAAACCCTTTTAGGCAATGAAGAAATCCACAATTTAAAGTCTCTAAATGATTTTTAGGAAACCGTTTTTTTACTATTGATTTTTAGCAACTGGTTTGTTCATTTGAATCAGTTATTTTTCTCATTTCCTTCTCTCCCGCAGCAATCGTGTTGCTCACTAACCTTGAGCCCAACACAACCTACGAGGTGAGGGTGTCAGCGGTGAATGGGAAAGGTCAAGGGGAGTTCAGCCGCACAGAGAGCTTTCAAACTCTGCCCATCCGTGAGTGCTCTCTACTTTGACCCTTAAATAGCGTAGGTTTGGAAAAACAACGTTCAGCCATTATGCTATCACTCTAATGCTTTGCTTTTGACTGTTGAGTTAATGGATAACAGGTTATGAATGTGCAAAACATTTCTTTGGTATTCAGGAGAGCCAAGTCCCCCATCAGTTCAGGGTCAGCGAGGGGTTGGGAAGGCCTACCGGCTGGGGTTGGTAAAGCAGGACGATGGAGGGATGCCCATTCTGGAATACATCGTCAAGTACAAAATGGTAATTAAACATTAATATTTACCAGTTTGTTACTGTTTTATTTTTAGCTTTTTTGCTTTATTTCTTGTTTATTTTCTTGCTTGCTTGTTTTTTGTTTGTTTGCATGCTTGTTTGTTTTTTGCTTGGGTGTTCGTTTTCTTTCAGACTTTTGTTTGTTCACTTCACCTTTGCATGTTTGTTTGCTTGCTTCTTGCTTGGGTGATTGTGTGCTTGCTTGCTTGTTATTTCGTTTTCATATTTGTTTTCTTGCTTGTTTGTTTGTTGTTTGCTTGCTTTCTTGCTTTTTATAGTTTTCTTGCTTGCTTGTATGTTAATTTGGATTCTAGTTTTTTGTTTGTTTATTTGTTTTTGCGTGTTTGTTTGGAATCTTGTTTGCTTGCTTGCCTATTTGTTTATTTGTTCATTTTTGCTTGCTTCGGTTTTGGTTTATTGTTGGGGTTTTTTAAGGGGATTTTTTTTACTTGTTTTGGTTAATTGCCTGTTTGTTTGGTTTTCTTGAATGTTCATCTAAAACAAGCTTCAGTAATAATAATAACACATTTTATGTTAACTTTATTTATATAATTAACTCCAATTTTTGCACTGCGCTTAAACAGATAAAAAAATATTTGGTTATATTATCTTCCTAAACAAACTAGTGTAGTATTAAATTATAAAGATTTTTGTTTTTAATTCATATGATCTTTTTGCAAACTCACCAATTTAAGGGGATGCTATCTTTTCTGTATCTTGTTAGGTTGTAGTGATCAAACATTTTATAAATAGTTGTGATGTCCTCAATCATTAGCATGAGAAATAGCAGCAGTGAGCACATCCTGTGGTTGTGATGTTTGTTAGTGTACAGTGTGAGCTGGAATATAGAGAGGGAACACACAGAGATGAGTGGGCGATGCTTTCCATAATGAGCAGTGGAAAACATTGCTTTGTTCAAGCCCATGCCCCTTGTTTATACATTCACACAAACACCCGCATGTACAAAAACATACTTAACTATTTCATGCATAAGATATTGAACTCTCTTTTTTGGCCTCTACTCTTCTCTAAATTATTGTGACTTCTCTGGAACATATTGCTGTAGGGATAAGCATTCACATTTAAATAAAAGTTTAATAAAAGTGCCAGGAATCACTCGCTGCGAGGGAAAAAAAACTAGTCAATTTAATAACCCAACTTTATTTTAGAAATTAAAATGAAGTTTTCCATGATGCTTTGAAATGAAACGGTGTAAAAACGCTGATTTCTGTTCATCCATGGACACTGCTTAACTTTAAATTCTTCATTTCATGCAGTCGTTTAAAAGTATATACTGTACAGTTATTTTTCATTTTTAAGTTAATTATTATTTTAAAATGTAATATCTGCCTTAAACTTGTGAAATTTAATAATTATCACTGCGATGGACTGGCGATCTGTCCAGGGTGTACCCCCGCCTCTCGCCCGATGTGCACTGGAGATGCATCGGCAGAACCCCGTGACCCCAAAAAAGGGAATAAACGGGTTGAAAATGAATGAATGAATAATAATTATCATAATAAATCATTTCTGGCAAAAATTGTGCTCCAAATATTTGAAGCATTTATCTTCCCCAAATAGTCTCTGCTGATTAAATATGTACAATTTCGCAAATTATTTTTGAATTCTTTTTCAGCATTTCAACAGATTTTCTTTGTGTGTGCATGCAAACTTAGCTTAAAATCCAAGTCGCTTGGAGAAGGAGCCCAAGTTACATTTATGTATTTGCATTCAGTTAGGTTTAAATTTAAAATGCAACGTTCAGTATTTCTATTGCTTTTTGACATGTTTATCTAATCCCAACACAGACTTGGGTTATTATGCCTCCTGTGTACATTGTTCATTCAATCACATGCTTACATCAGAGTGTGATGACTGCTCTTCAAAATCTGAAAAAAAAACAATCAATTTGCACATCCTTTTCCAGGACAAGGAGGAGCAATGGATGACAAAACTGGTTCCCGGGGTGAACGATTTTGTTCTGCTTCAGCCACTTCAGTGGAACACGCAGTATGAGGTGGAAATCACTGCCAGAAATGTCAAAGGCCTTTCAGAGCCCACCGTTGTCAAGTTCTCCATGCCCCAGAAACCAGACATCACAGGTACACACACGTCCACAATACAATATTGCTTCTTTCAAATGACAGATTGCGTCTGAACACTTAGAGCACTTCATCTCCCCCTCGCAATATCTATAGCTGAAATTATAAAGCTCCCATTATAATTATCTGCTCTGCTGCAGGCCTTCAGACTAGCTCGCTGCCCACGCTTTTTAGAGATCACGTATCTGAGATTCAGAATCAAGCACGCAGCGTAACCCAATGTAACCATTTCTGCTCTAATCAAGTGCAATTTGTCAGAGGAAGCTCTCTATCCCCTGTGAACAAAGAGTACAAAATAAATTGTCTCTATAAAATCGTCCCGTAGTTAATCCTGCTGTGGTTAGATGTGCACAGTTGTCGTGGCTTTCTAAGAAGTCTTGTAATATTTGAGTTACCACATCCCACAGAAAATTCAATCATAAACATCCAACAATCTCATCAAAATCTATTCAGACCATGAATGAAGTGTAATTGCCTGAATGCATAGTTAAATTGATATCTTGGTAAGGTGAGCTTAAAGCCAAAAACACAACAACAGGAAGCAGATTTAGTAGTAATCGAATCTACAGCAGTACAGTAAAACCCTTTTCGCGTTTCTAAATGGATAGTCATGCGGAGGTGAGGTTTTGATTGCTTATGGACCTGCTCTCCGCAAAAATAAAAAAAGATCTCTATCAGACAAAAGATAACAACATTGCTCTGCTGACAGCCGAAATAACACTTGGCTTATTGTCAATTATCTGCTCTAAAAGGAACGGTAGATTTTAACACCTGATGGAAGTAAGATGTGTACATAAATATCACAGCATCTGGAACATCTGGATTTGTAAAACTAAAATCTAGACTGCTGATTAGACTGCAAATATGCAAAAACTATCCTAAACAAATCATCAAAAATCATGTCTTTTTATCTTTTTTATGCCTCAGATAAAACCATTTGATTCTTGCTGGATTATTATATGATTTTAAAAAGTAATTTCTTAAGATAGATGACATATCGTGGTTAATCTGGATGAGTAATTGTAGCTGAATTCGAAAGCATTTGAAAGCCTGTGTCGATAAATTTCTTCCAAAAGGACATTTGTTGCAACATTTTAAGCCTTCCTTGGGTACTACAACTACAAGGCCTTAAATCAGGGCCTAGAGTCACTAATATCCGCACCCTGTCTCTGCTCCTTTCATTTCTCCCTCCTAAACCCAAAAATCATTGAGTCCTGTCAATGTGGAAACATGCAAATAGTTCCTAATATAAACCAACCATAAAGTTGGAGCTATCTTGAGAAAATACCACACATTACCCAGCAGTTTCCTCTGAAGGTACTTTATGTCATTTGGTGCATTCCTTGGTTGACCTTTTAAGACCCAGTACTTCAAACAAGCAGCTTCTCATAGAATGAAACCGCATTGATGAGCTTTTCAAAAGCTTTCGTTTAAAACACCCCCAATGGTTTCCAGTATTCTCACCAACCATATTATAACTTTAGTTATCAACAAAATTTTTATATACGAAAACAAAAAAAAAACCTGTCAGTTCTTTATAAACTGATCTCTCTAAGTAATGTGTTACAAATAAGAGTTACAGTGAGGCTTACTGACTTGGTTTAATTTCAGACTTAAATATTCAAATTTATGTTATACTTAGATTTATTATTGCTACATTTAACTAACAAAAGAAGTAGCTTAAAAACAAAGTGTGTGTTTGGTTGCTAGGCATTTGTCAATTTACTCTGCCCCTTAGCAGCTTGGATTAACCTTGTTAATTTGATTTTATTTTCATATTCTCTCCCAAATCCTCCTCATATTTTCTCCTTTCTTACCCCCCTCCACCTGCAAACCTTGGTCCCCCCTTTATTTATAATTCTACTTCGTTTGTTCGTTGTTTCACTCTAAACAATCCTGCACTCCAATTCCCTCCTAATGAATAATGCAATGCATTCTGGGGCCACATCACAAATCGCTGGGCTTTTTGTTTTGCAATGGACCACCATTAAACTCCCTTTCCTCTGTGGCTATAAACACCCTGCGATCCATTTAATCAAATAAACCTTTGCTACGGACACTGGTTTTGGCTCACTCACACCATCGTTTCATTCCTCCCTGCCCTAAACACCTGACCTGCTCCAAACTAATCTGCTTATTATGTCCATTCGTCTAATGATCGTTCACAATACCCAACTGTCTGGCATTGTGAATCAACTGCTCATCCTTCACTGCCCCCCCACACCACAATCTCCCTCCCCATTCCTTCTCCATCTCATTGCAGATCAGTGTTGCACCCCTCCCCCTGGAAGTGGACATCACAGCAAGCAGCCTGTCCATACGGTGACCATCATCGGAGCAGTTCTGTCAGTGTGGCAGTTCTTGTGTCTATGTTGACATTACGCCATCTTCTCCATCCCTGCGATAAGCCCTGAAAGACTGAGCCAGCAAACAATGAATTATAAGACCAAAGTATACATCAGGGTGTGAGTGCAGTGGACTTAGTACCTGAGAGTAATGTCTGAATTAGTCCAAAACTAGCTGGATTTTAACCCTAAATTGCCATCAAAAGAGTTCTTCCCAGTGTGAGGCTCGTTTAATCAGAATGGGGATTCTTAACTGGGGTTAGACAATGAATGAATGTATTCTGAGTTAAATTTGCACGGAATGTTTTTTTTTCTGCAATATGGCAGCACTGAACATGGTTTAGTGCGCTGTTGGACAGCTTTGTCATGAGTATCTGGCAATATTAAAACTAACGGAACATGATACTGAAACAGTAATATGAATCACACTGAAAATTATAACAAAAAAAAGACTGAGCTACATTTCTAGCTGAGAACAGAAATGGTTGCACACTGAAAAATGTATTTGTTCATTTCACAGGGTTCTGGTGTCTGAACCATAGATTTTATGTTTTTTCAATATGAGTATTTCTGAATGTGAACAAAATTTTCAGAACGATTCAATGGATTTAATGGAGTGATGACTTAAATTAGTCGACAAAAACTAATTTGGAATGCGTTTTTTACACTGTATTAATAGTTTGATTAGACTGATCAAACAGATTATTGAAAGCAGATAATAATAAACTGAATTAAACCCAGAGAACTAATTGTTGCATTGAACTAATTTGAACAATTAATGAATTAAGTATCAATTCCAGAGTGCTAGTGCAAAAAAAATCATGAACCAATGGTAAAACATGATGAAATTATGTTTCAATAGTCACTTTAATTCTGTAAAAAATCCAACATTCAGTTTAAATCAGACACTTTTATCAATAGCATATATATATATATATATATATATATAAACATCTACACATAAGTACACAAACTTTTGAGTAGTAGTTACTTGAAAAGTAGGGTTGGTCGACCCTGAAATGTTTTGAGTTTTAGTGTGTTTCCAAAAAAAGCTTTGAGTGATTCTTTGGTTTTTAAATGATCACCTCTTTAGACTGTGGTCTAACACTGTTAGAAGTTACTTACAAACTTGTGTAAACCCATTACCTCAAAACATTTGAGCTGATCAACCTAGTTTCTAAGAATTTTTAATACAAAACTATTGTATAATTTGTACTTTTTGAGAAATTACTTTACAAACAACGGTTTGCGGACACAAATGTTTTGAGGAAACCAGTTTCCACAAAGGTTTAGAATGCTGTGAACCCTACAGTAGGGTCTATAGTGTGGATATTAGTTTTTGAAACTACTTTACAATCATTTAATTCCCACTTTATAGAGTAAAGACCGGTTTGAATCCAATTCGGACATTATGCATCCTCCATTTATCAGTAGAGTCACATTCAAGCCATTTTGGATTTCGCCCATGTTGCTCATTGGATCCCAAATTGTGATTGACACTACTGAGCTTGTTTACGGTGTTTTGCATAGTATATGATTGAGAAGTGGTCTCTTCCGGATGGGACCCGAGAGCTAAAACAATGCACATATCTATAAATCACTGAAACATACTTTGGGATTCGGCGATATTGATACCTTGGCTTTTATCAGACTCTGGTGGCATCATTACTGCTGTCCAAGCCCATGCTTCAGTGACCATCTGTCCTGCTTCACATTTCTGCCCACACTCAGTGCTTAACCTGATCAGATTTCTTCACAAAGGTCTTGCAAGTTATTGACAACAGAGGAGGAAAATTCCTTTCTCGTCTTCCTGTATCAATAGAAATCAGACCCTAGTTCTTTTTTAATGAGCTCCTTTTGCTGGTGTTTACTAGGATTCAGTGTAAGCCACCTGCATGAGGGCTTTTCCATCTTCTGCGCATCCACAGGCTCTTTTGTTTGGTTTATTAGAACTATGGGAAATGTCAGCAGTTGCATCGCTTGAGAGAATGCATTTAATGATGTTGCTGAAACGCTCACACAGTGATGCACAAGGCAGCACTCATTAAATGGAGTCAAGTAGGATTTCAAATTGATATGACTTTTAAACACTGGTATCATAAATCAAGCAAGCAGACTTTGTGTTTCACTTGCTGTAATGCGAGAGGAACAAAACAAGGATGCTGTCTCTCACTGAATCAGAATACACTATTGCTGCTTGTCTTTAAAAAAAATGTGGAAGAGCTTCAAGGATGTATGATGGAGAGGAGATACATGGACATACAATGGGGAGGAGCTAAGAAATTAGAGAAAATATTCAAATTGTGCTTTAATCTGAAGGTAACGCTTTTACCTTATTATTGCAAAAGTCGAAAAAAAAGTTTTTTAAAAGGGTTTAACATTCTAGAGTAAATTTAACCATAATAGCTAATAAAACACTATTGCAGATCATTTTTATTCACATGTAGATAACTGCTGTAAACACAAAAATGAATGTTGACTAAAGATAATGGGAAACAAAAGCTAAATCTCTGAAACAAAAACTAAAATAAAGCACTTATTTACTCTGTAAATGTTGTAATAACTCTGTTGAAATCTCAACACGTCAACTCTCCAGTGCTGTAGGAAAATAAAAAGAATACATTTTGTTCAAGCGTTTGTTTCATTCCTGAATATTCCATAGCAATAGTGAATACAGAAGTGAGGATCAATAAATAACCTTTAGCATATATGATAAAGCACAATAAATTATAAAGTTTAAATCTAGTAAATCACATAAAGGAGGTAATAGAACAAAAAATCTACAGCAAAAGATTTAGGAATCAACAGGTTTAAAAATATTACAGCCAGTGACAAAATGACCGAAGTTACAGATTCACAACTCGCATATATTGAACCCACCCCTCCGCCTTCACTCTTGTTAACCATTATGTCAAACAAGCTAGCTACATAGAAAAACCCAGTAAACATTGAGCCAAGGAAGTCCAAAAGATGCAGTTTTAACTGTTCTAAACCAACAAGACATCTCTCTGTTGATGTAAATCATTGATCAGTTATAGAGAACTACTGACACTTTGAGAGCTGCTCACTTGCAGATGCTGTATGAAGGAAAGCCTGATGTTTATTCAAATCAACAGTGGTTCTTTTAGTAAAAATTTGGATATTACTGGACTGAATAATATATATAAAATACATGGACATTCATGTGAGTGCCATACAATCCTTAAGGGAAAGTTTCACGATCAGCGGAGTTTGAGGTTTTGCATAACTAGCTCCTCCTCACTGGACGTCCAATTAGGTGCAGCTACAAATAAGACAATGCACTCAAAGCAATACGCCATGATGCAGATTTTCACTCACTGGATAAAATCCCAGAAGCCTCCTTTTTGTATGTTTCAGCTCTGTAAACAACTGGAATCATGTGCTGTCTGTGAATATGAATATTATGAGGAAACTTTAGTATTTTCATTTAATTTGTGTCATGTTTTTAGTCTTTAAATTGCTGTACTGTTCTATACTCACCATGGTTTCATTTGTAAATTAAAACACCTTGAGTTTGTAACTGATGAACTAGAAATCATTAATAATGTTTGTAATTTTAATTAAAAGTGTAATTTGGAAAACATTGAATTAGTATTTGAAATTGCAAACGTAAGCATTTAAGAGCCAAAACACAACACAGTTTTCCAAAAAATTCTTTTGTAAGTAAACTTTTCAAATGCCGGTGTTCTAAACTTTTATCCTACCACTTTTTCCTACCCTCTCCAACAGTGAACGCATGTTTGAGCCTAAAACATCAATGAAGTATTACAACAGAGCTGTGAATCAAAGATAGTATGCATGTTTAAAAATGTATACAAACCATAGATGTAACATAAATTAAACTAAATCGACTTTTTAAAGAAACATCTGTAAACATTGAAACAGCCTTTTACAACAAATAGAAAAATGCCTTCGACAATAAAAAAAACATGGGACAACTAATAAAGAAGGAAAAAATGCATACAAGTCATAATTTTGACCTAAACATGATCAAAAATGACAAGATTGTGAGGTATGTGTGTGCAATGCGCAATGAGGTTGGATGGGTAGGAAGAAATGATGGAACACCGACAGCCAGAAGTTTATGGTGAAGTCTCCATGAAATGTGAAGTATATAACTGTTCAGATTGACTGATTATAGAACGTTTTTTGAATAAAGACTACTTTGATGCAGCAGCATCTCAAGTCTCTGAATGCAGATCACTGTAGACCTGACTCCTCTAAACCACTTAGAACACGAATGCTTTGTTATATCCCAGGAATGTCTTGTATTTTTATGTACTTGTTGATACTTTTCAATCCCATAATTGCATTAATAGCTTGACATTTTATGATTTTTAACATTGTAAAAACGATGAGAAGTTTTAAAGCCCACACCTGACCTAATTAAGACAATCTCAAATCAATGGAATCCAGGTCGCCGCAGGCCATTAATCTTGATCATCTCTGCGTGCTGCCCTCTCCATCCTCTTATTACACGGCAATAGAACATTGTATTTCATTTATGGGGCTGTCAAATACTTCAATATAGCCCTCGTTAGAAGAAATGGTCTGAATCCCAGTTCATTGAGTTCTTTTTTTCCCTGGTTTAACCTAATATTTTATAAGATTAGAAAGGCTTTGTGTTGACAGTTTCTGCAGAAAAAAAGATACGGACAAATGACAATAGCACTATTGTTTCACTGCGGTCCAAAACAGCCAGACAGGTGGACTGTAAATAAGCTTTTTAACTTTAGGAAGAGACATAAATCTATGCAGTTCATCCAGCCATTTAGTCATTTAAAAGCCTGGTGTATAAAGCCATAAATCAAATGGAATCAGAATGTTCCTCCAATGTAAGCAGCTTCAGTCAATAAAAAGTTTCAATTCTCATCATCTAAAAGATCCAGTAAAAGTGTTGCAGATAATGCTATGAAAATGATTAAAAAGATATTCGAAGAATCTCTACGACTGTCGCTTTGTCCGTTATGTCCAATCAATCTGACCTCATGCAGTACAAAGACATCTCTGCAGCTGTTAATGGCTATTCTGACGGCAGTCGCTCTATTAATATTTTAACGGCTAGAGGGTCCCTTCTGTTCGTCAAGCACAGCGTCTTAATGAGCATCAGGGTCTTTAAAGCATCATTATGGAGTCATGCCTGGCTTGTGTCCTCTGCGTAGGTAGTGCAGGGTTTATCAGGGTGAGGGGGGTGGAGGAAGAGGAGTCTTAAAACTCAAGACCTTTCACATAACAGCTAAAGCTTTAAATTACTCAGAGACTCCAGAAAGAAGCCGTTCAGACTGGAGATAAGAAAACTGTCTGATTTTATGGAGTGCTCTTTGGGTTTTATAGCTTGATTAGTAAAAAGGAGCAACCTGTCACTGGTCAGCTCAATGGATCCTCTTGAGAATAGAAAGCTATAAAAGTAGCATTTAAGGCGGGCTTTTGGGGGCACTTTGGCCTTTTAGTGGCTATATAGAGCACAAAAGGCTTTCTTGGCACATGAAATGTGTTCCACAAAGTGTTTGTTTGACAATGACAAAGACCTATTCTTGAAATCCTTGAGTTTAAGCTGTTTTTTTTGCAATGGTTTGATATCTGAGTTAATATTATGCAAATGATCCCCATTTCTGAATCAGACATGTTGAGGAATAACATCCAATAAATAAAATGGAAGTTATCTAAAATTTTAGATAAATTAACTCTAATAATAAACTAAACTCTGAGTCTTCAAGTAGTGTTGTTACTATAGTTACCAATGTAGCAAATTGATGCAAAAAGTGAACCCCTTTCAGCCAATCAGAGTGCATTATTCAAACAGATCATGGAATAAAAGAAAATATTAAACACAAAAAAAATCAATCTGATACTATTTTACAAAAGTAAAGGAGTTAAATTCTTTTACATTTTTTCTGTAAACGGACAGATTTTTGTATGTAAAATATACCAAAATATACCAAAAATTGACCAATACATTGGTCAATATTACAATAACAATATAGTTGTAAGAAAAATAATTCATTAAAATGGTTACACTGATTTTAATAAAAGCTTTGTTTAATATTTGCTTGGCAAAAATTAAGCATATTTTGTATTCTGATTTAATTAATTATTTATTTATTTTGTTTTAAGCATTGTGTTGCTTGAAACTTAAAGACAGTCTCAAACATTCCTGCAGCCTTAAATATTTCCACATAAATGTGTTCCTAAAACTGGGAAACCATGGATCTGTTTAAGCCGTAATTAGTCATGTATCAGCGTGACACAGTCATTAAGCCTCAAACATGATTACAAGCTTCATTAGCCTGTCAATCATGTACTCAGAGGCCACCCACAGACCTTCCTTCAGAGATGTCCAGACTCAATCAATCGAGCTTGAGTTATTGCAGCGTCTCAATCACCATTCCTACTTAATTAATTGAGTGCGTTGAACTCGGATTCGGATGGATCATGGCCATTTGTGGAACTTTAGGATAAGTGATATTAACGAGATACTAAATTGAGCTTCTAATGATGCTATAAATCAACAACAAATCAGCTATAGGAGCGAGGAAACGTTTCTCATGGAGAACTGGGTTTATGATGGTGCAAAACAGATTTGTTGGGCGATAAGTCACATTGGAGTTGATGATGTGCTCCAGGCAGTAAAGTAACACCACATAAGGGTTAGCAGATTTCATTGTTGACATTTGAAAATGCCTAATGTATCTTAATATTCCAGCAATCTTTCTGATCAGATGTTATCAAATATGATTAATGTAATCTGTGACTGTTCTGATTTAAAAAAAAAACATGCTATACTGTCATTGTCTTGTCTAATCAGTTACTACTATTACATATTCCACCATGTAATTGGCTCGAAATGAGTAAAACACATAATTTGGAACTTGGAAATAACCTAAAGAAAATGGCATTTCCTTCATCTGTTTAGTATTCTTGTGCTCGTCCTATCTAGCGCATGTCCTTTTTCCCATTCCAATGCCCTGTCACTGTGTCCAGATCAAACCACAGACTACTGGGATGCTTCGGCTAATGGCAATGCTACTTTCAACAGCATGCGTGATTGATGTGTTCAGGGCAACAGTGTTACACAGAGTGTTCCTTCAAAATGGATGTTTCCCTCTGAATAGCTCCTTAGACAGCCTCATTTCCTCATGCAAAGTCCTGGCCATTTGAGTTTAAAACATGTCACTGAAGCTACATCACCATGAAGTTCTTAATGCAGAGCTTTAATGAATTCTTTAATTGACTGCACATTCCATGCTTTGCCAGTTTTTGTAGCTGTAGCAATATTTTCTTTTATTTAGTCTCCCATATTTTAGACCGCCATTAACACATCTATTTATATTCTGGGCAGAAAAGAAACTCGTTTAAAAGTTTAGACTTACACATTAGCTAGACTTTTTTTAATGCATTTTTTTTTTATTCTTTAGTCCATCAAACTGACAAAGGGGTCGTGAACTAGATTTTTTTACGTTGTACTGTTCGTGGATGTCCAATTATATGAATAAAGCCATTTTTCAATTTTAAAAACATTAAATGCTTTGCCCAGATTCTGGAAGTGGACAGAGCTTCTTACTATCCGATGGCACAATTTTATAGCAGATCTTTGTTCATTTTGGAATTACAGTGTGGTTTCTCAGCCACAACAAATCATGGGTTAATAAAACCTACAAAACATTCCATGCTTGTTTTGTAATTGATTCACTAGTTCATACCATTATCTATGGTGACACGAGACATATTTGGTGAGTAAGGAATGTGTACCAGGTGAGAGGTACACATTGGGTATTGGCAATTATTGTGCAAAAATGGCATTCACAATGTATTAATAATAGAAAAAAACAACAACACAGCATTGATAATTGTGTTCACAAGACTTATTTTCACTGTTTGGCTGAGATTATTCACATTATATTATAGAGAAAATCAGTGTCCAATGGTCTCCTTTTAACTAAATCTTTGGAAAAAGAAAATGAAACACATTTTTCCAAACACTGGCTTGCTCCGTTACACTCAGTTTTTGAAAAGAGGCTCTGAGTGCAGGTGGAAAACTTGTATTGTGGTTGTATGACTTGGAACATAGCATGAAGAACACAGATTTCAGCTACATTGTAGCCAGCTATGTTCCATTTGATTGAAAGCATTAGCAACAGTGACTTTCAAATAAAAAAAAAAAAAACATTTTTCTGAAACTTTCACTGCAGCTTTTTTTCGATCAGCTCAAGTCAAGTCAAAAATATGTCAAAAGATCCAGCAGTTCATGATCCCTTTAAAAGGTATTTAAAAGGTATTAACACTTCAAAAACGTCCATGTACACATATACATGACATATGCTTTAAAGAAAATTTTTTGAAAATGAATAAAATGTAGTGTCTTGCGAGTGTGACTTTATTTGCAATTTCAGACTGTTTAAAAGTGCTCTTGTGACCAATATTGGCCCATCATTAATGGTCTTGTGTCATTGGTGTCTCAGCAGATTCACTGTTCAGCGGACTAGGCCTAGGAGCAGTGGTCGGGCTGGGTTTTGCTGGCCTGCTGCTGCTGGTGGTGCTGGTGGATGTCAGCTGCTTCTTCCTGCGTCAGTGTGGGCTGCTCATGTGCATCACCCGCAAGCTCTGTAGCAAAAAAACTGCCACCAGCGGGAAGAGCAAAGAGCTGGAGGAGGGCAAGGCTGCTTACCTGTGAGTAGCCCTCGAGTGTGAGATGTTTCTGCCTACGCTCATGGAACAGATGCCTGTAGATAGTTATTCTTGGTCAGACTCTTCCCAGAGTAAAACATCATGATGCAGTTTTAGTTTCTTTTTGAAGAATCCATTTGCTGAAAAACCAAAAACAATTAATGATTAGCTGTAAATTATCTGATGTAAAATGTACAGTATAATGCACAGCTTACACATAATTGTTCAAATAGTAGCATTTTCAACTTTTTACTTCGCAAGATCACAGAAAAACATACCCAAGTCAAACATTTCTGCAATAATTTTGTTTCAGTTGCATTTTAATTCACACTAATTCAGTTTCTTGAGGAGTATGATCTTTACTCATGATATTTCGTTTGGTATGGATTACAGCTTCTTAGCCTAGTTTGCACCAATTTGTCTGGTTCCTTACAGGCTCTGAAATTTCAAAATATAGGTTATGAGAACACATGCTGTGACAAGAAGCGACATTTTTTTATATATATGTAGAGTTTGGTTCCAAAACCGTAAACAAAAACAATTCTATAAAAAAATGCTATAAACTTATACACTTTCACCAAACTTCCCTACATTTCATCCATAAAAGACAATTCTGGTGGGGGGAAACAAAAGTACAAAGACGCCCCAAAAATAAAAAGTACAAAAGAAAAAAGCAAGTAAAAGGGATTTACACTGATGGCAAGTCCCAAATGTGCACATCAACTTTACTGACCCACAACTAGCTTTAAAAGAAGCCACAATCATATTGTGGGGTATTCAAAAAACCATTAATTTTTCTGTGCAATGTTAAACATTCTGAATGAAACAAAGATGTTTCAAAGAATGTTTCTTTGTATATAGTTTGGAAATCCACCTGACAAAAGTCTTTCTGTTGGTGAGCAGCAGAGAAAATGTATCTTTCCAGTTCCTATATTTGTCATCTTTTTAGCATGCCCCTATTATAGTTGTCTTTGGAGGCTTTATTCATGTACTTTCATTAGGCTGAAAAAAATAATAACAAAAAATAATAATAAAAAGTGTTTACTGACTGCGCACTGCCATTATACCTGATCGAAAAATGACGAATTTAATTGTTTCTTTCAAATCAAATAATGTGAACATGGTGGCGCAGTGGGTAGCACTGTGGCCTTCCAGTTAGAAGGTTGTCTGTTTGAAGGTTAGGTGTTGAAAATCAAATAATGATCGCAAATATTAATCAAAAAACAATGGCAATACTTTAAATAGAGACCAAAAACTAAAGCCCTTTCTGCACTTATTCTAATTTGCAAAGGAAGAGAGTTGGCCCCTGCTTGAATTTGGACTAGATAACTGCTGGTAAACAGTTTTTCAATTGCTCAACAGCAAGGTGGGGGCAAACAAAAGTGAGAACAAGGTGTCCCGGTAGCTATAAAAATGTTACATGTTTTTAAGGATGAGATGTCACCAAACATGTCTAATAAATCAAACAAGTATCACATGTGTCATACTGTTCATGTTAAGATATTCGGAAACAAAAACTATTGCTTTGAATGGAGACCCTTTTTTTTTTGCAAAATCTTTGTAAAATGTAATCAAGCTTTTCATTTTTATAGCACATCATCTGTTCACATGATTTCAGTGTCGTACAGAATGTCACTTCGAGACATTCCTAAGTTATAAGCATAAAAGAAAGGAGATGTATGTGGATAGTTATTTAAATCAGCAAACAACATTAAGAACTTCCGCAAGGTTCGCAATTTGGACCATAGAACTGCATGATCCAGTCGTACACCACCTCAAACATCGCATTCCTCCAATTGCTCCCAGCTTAACATCTAGTAAATGCTAAAATGCGGAACAGCTTTTGAAACAAAGACCCCAATTTTACAATCCCAAAAGTACTTAAAATTCCCAAGACAAACCAACTGTGGTGAGAGTGTGGACTGTAAAAAGTCGCTTGGTCTCAATTTCAGCCTCAGAGCAACGAAAGTGCCCAGCTGTTAATTGAAAATAGGTTTTGAGCACGCTGTCAAACTGACCACTGTGCTCCTGCATTTCCTCTCTTCCCTCAGGAAATTACCACTGAAAGAAGAAAATGGCAAAGAGACCCTGAAACCGGACACAATTGAGATCAAACTTCACGGGGACAACAGGCTACACATGACACAAGAGGACAGTAAAGCGTAATGCAGGCCACAGAATCCTCTAAAAGAACATGTAAAGTGAACCACCTGGAGACCAACAGCAAGTGAACTAAAGAGAATACAAGCAAGAGCACGCCAGTTAATTGTAAGATCCTTTGTTAGAGACTCCTCGTCGGGGTAACAGAAGAGAACAACAGATTACTGCTATGCGAGACATGTTTTTTTTTCGGAGGTTGCCACTCAATCGACAGACTCCTGTTTACTCGTGTTTGTTCTGAGTTTTGATTTTTCTTCAAGGCTTTGCTATTGCTTTAAGTCTTTGTTATTTGAAGAGTTGGATCCAAATGGCAAGCTTCACAATCTCTCTGGCTCTCTCTTTCTCATTCAGTCGTGCTTTGGAATCCAGCTTTGCACTTTTCCAGTGTGGTTGTGCAAACACAATGCTTTTAATTCCTCATATCACTCAACTGTTAACACATGGAATATCTCTGCCTTTTTTGCAGTCCGTGTTGTAGTTTTGGGTGACTGTTTGGATAAGATGTTTGTTTTTTTATTTTTTGTCACTATTCATCTCAGTTTTTTTCAATTACTCAACAGCGAGGTGGGGGCAAACTACACCTGACCCCAAGAACAAGGTGTCCCGGGAACATGCTGAAAACTGTGTTTTTAAGGATGAAATGATGTCATTGTTTTCACCAAACTTGTCTTATCAATCAAATGAGTATCACATGTGTCATTCTTTCGTGTTGAGATATTCGTAAACAAAAAAAGTGTTTCTTTCTTTCAAAATGTGTAAAGAAAATAGAGATTGCCAAGTCTTATTTTATTATAAAGATTAGGAGAATGTGAAAAAAATTCAAGTACACAGATGTAAATATAAATGTTGTTTTGTTTCAAGGACCAAAAAACAAAAGAGATTCATTGCAGATTTTGTCACATCACGATTGACAGCCTAAAGAAATGTACAGAGATCCTAAAGAATGTTTATAACACAAGGAGGTGGGTTCGACTGAATCACAGCGATAGCTACTTTGGTTGCCAAATCCGAGCAGATGCTGTGAATGGGTTAACAGCGATCAAGTCCTGCACACCATCATCATCTGAGAGTTGCAATAATAAGGATGGTAATGACACACCACTTATAGGCGCATGCTCATTTTTACCAATCAGAGTGAGAGCAAGGAGTCTTGATTACATACTCACGTTAGTTTGGGCCTACAAGTTTCTCCAAGAGTTTAACATAAAAACATTGTGTAATGTCGCAATTTTATTTCAGCAGTCCAAAGGGAGCACCCCATAAGCCCAAATGTACTTGTGGAATTCTTGTAATCCCGTGTAATTTTCCTTCTGTAAATAAAAGTGTCCAAGTACAAAAGTGGAAGGCATTTGGACTCTGCTTTCTAAGCATGTCTCAGATTTGCTCATCCTGCATCAACATATAATCCAAAACAACTTACAGTAAACGCAACAAACCGCTTGTTACAAGGTCGAATGAATCATAAACCGTGAACACAGATGAGGTTCCAGCTGATTTAGAATAAATTCAGTGCTTTTGAGGGTTTTTTAGGTTGGCAAGTGCTTTTAGTTGATCGTAAAGTTGCAAGAGACTCTGCTTTCTAGTTTAGGACTGCAAGGGCATTCCACCAGCCAGGAACTGTGAATGAGAAAGTCCTGGTGAGAGATTTTTTGCCGCACTGAGATGGGACCACCTGACGCTGTTCATTTCATAAAGGCAGGCATCTGGAGGGGATATAGCACTTCCAAAGATTGTGATTGTATGATGGAGATGAGTCTGTGACTGTTCTGTATGCAAGTGCAAGCATCAATCTTTTTTTTTACTTGATCAGAGCGGTAATAGGAGTCCAGTGGAGAGAGGTGTGATGGACTCATTTACGTTCCATGAAAATCTGCTGAGTTCTGTATCATTTGAAAGGTTCTGACTGCACAGGAAGGAAGAGCATTGTAGTAGTCGAGTCTTTATATGAACAGTGCTTGGACTAGGAGTTGAATGTTCTGTAAGGAGGTGTCTGATATTTCTGACGCTAAGCAGAGCAAATCTAAACGATCGAGCGGTTTAAGCAATGTGATCCTTGAATGTTAGTTGCTCATCAAAGATCACTCCAAGGTTTCGGACAGAGGTGGAGGGAGAGATTGTTGAGGACTCTAGCTGTATGGAGAAATCATGCTGGACAGTAGGGATGGGCGATACCACATTTTTTGGAGTCGATACGATACCGATAAAATAAATCTAAATATATCTACGATACAAAATAAATCTAAGATAAATAATATCCTAAGGACGAACCACAACCAAATATTTAACAACTTTTATGAACTTCGTTAAAGTAAATCAGCTGAATGAGAGCAGTAAACAATGTGCAATATGATTTAAACAGTATTTATAATATAACTGGCATCTTAAATGTGCATTGTATAAAAAAATTGTTTATGTTAGAAATTATGAGAAAAAATAAAGCCTTAAAAATATCATTTTCATATCCACAAACAACCTATTTCCTCTGGTAAGGGAGAATTACCCAAGAAGGAGGCATGTCAGTCTGTACATTACAATACTGTACATTAGATTTAATAAATGGTACTGTTACATGGGAGTAAACTTTAGAGGCAAGATTTACACTGATGATATTAGACCTAAAAATGAGGGAAAGTTTTGTTGACGCCAAGCGTGTGATCCTCCATAAAGTTGTAATTGACAACGCTACTATGCTAGCTAGCTAGACGGAATTGGGTTTCCCGCACTCTGATTGGATGGATGAGTCCATTCAGCTGCGCCAAAGGGGGTGTTTAACAACACAAGTGAAGGTAGAACAATATAGTACACCTTCTCCTGTTTTTATGTTTTGAATAATGTATTAAAAAGTATTGATACTTTAGTCATTAGATCGATATATTGATAACACAGTATCGATCCACCCATCACTACTGGACAGTGTGGTTGGCAGGTATAACCAGCAATTCAAATTGTTGAGATGTAGGTGATGGGCCCTTCATCCATGTTGAAATGTTGTTATGCTGGTTGTAACAGAGTCATCAGGATGGAATGATAGATTGAGATGAGTATCGTCAGCATAAGAGTGGTAGGAGCAGATATCTCTGCGGATGATTGGACCCAGGGGGGTGATGCAGATCGAGAAGAGCAGAGGACCAAGAACGGATCCCTGTGGAACGCCTGTGAAGATGCGCTGCGATCACAAGATATTTAAAAGTATGCCCCAAAACCCAATGTGCATACATAGAAAAAGGTCGTTCCAAATGGTTGTCTGTCAGAAAGTAAATGTCGTCCATATTTTAAGGTAGAAACTTTAAAGCAGTTCTTTTTTTCAGTGCATGGTGTAAAGCTTATAATGCATCAATTAATGATGGGAATGAGTTTAAGTCCCAAACACACTTTTTTCATTTACCATTCCTTTCTGTGAGTAGAAGGCATGCGGTTTAAGGAATGAATGTCAAGATTCACTGGCCCTTTAAGATTCTCATTCCGGCTCTAGACCTTCTGACCCGTGGAAGTCTTATGGATGAGCTTGTTTGAAATAAACCATCCATGGTCCCTTCAGGAGACTCATGTTGAACTGCAGGTGGTTTTGTGCAACATCTTTGCCCTTGACTCTCCACTACACACATTTGGTCAGAAACATGGTAGATTTTGACTGCAACTGGAAGAGATTTTTTGTGAGACACAAACTTCTGAGGTACAATGTTTGAGCTGGAAAAATTAGTTAAACAATAGCATTGTTAAGTTCATGCTATGTACCACATTGAATAACCTGGGATATTCACTAGCATTTTGATACAGTTCACAGGATTAGAAGTTCGGTTCTCAGTTAGCTTCTCTGTGACAATTGTGAGCATAAAAAAATTACAAATCTGCATGAAAACTCACCGTTGTTTTAGTAGTTTTGTACCACTTTTTGGTAATTTTTGTTTTTTTTTTATACTACCACTTTACTATACTATTTTAATCTATTTGTGTGGGGTCAATTAACACCAAGAAAACACTAGTTGTACGTTCCATGCACAACTAGTGAGCAAACCAATGTTGGCTGCAAATCTGTCACATCAAAGTTTTCCAGAAGTCTCCAGACCCTTCTCCTCTCCAAGTTTGCCATGTCATTTTCAATTGATGGTGTAATGAAAAGCTGATTTTAAGTCTTGAACAAGTCTACCCTATCATTCAAGTGGAGAGCGGTACCATAATAATGTTCTATTTTTGGAAGGTAATGCGTTTTCTTGTGGTTGAGAGACCTGTGACAAAGACCTGTCACAAAAACCTTTGACAAAATCTCACCGACAGAAAACTTTACTTATAGGCCATTCTTACTCAATGTGTCAAATATGGCTCTTTCATCATTTGTCTAAACAGTGGTCAACGATCTGAGAATGTTGTCCTTTGGTACAGTGGCCCAAAAGTGCACAACACAATACAACTTTGCACATGTAGCACTTTTGTAAATACGTAAAAACATCTTTAAATATTTATGTTTTATTTGTGTTGCTGATTTGCAGTAGTTTTTGATTTGCACTGTACTTTGAGATTCATTAAAACGCATTAAAGGATCTTTTAGCATTCTAAACACTGAAATAGCAAAAATTCCCAACAAATGTTTCAGTTAATTTCAAGACAAGTGTCAAGACATCTGCATGCAGCTCCTTCTTCTCTGTGCATGGCAGCTGGGGGAATTAGAGCTAGATTAGGATGTTTATTTTCATTGTGTTTAGCCGCAATCGTCATTATAGTTTTACTTGTTGATGAATTCCAACTATAGAAATGCCTGGAGGGAATCCAAGATAACAGCCAAGGATACAGCTCTGAGTAAATGCCATACGGCTCGAGGCATCTCTGCTTTTACTGGGCTTGCTTTTGCTCTAATTACATTTATGCCAGCTGTGATTAGCTTAAAAGAAGCAAACAGAATTAAATACCTGTTACTAATTACATTTACAATCGATTATACAGCCATTTATAGAAAGCTTTCTTCTAGAATTAAAAACATTATTGAAGCAACATTGCAAAATTTGAAAGAAAAAGCAAAATATTTGACACACACATTTGTGTTTATATGTGAAAATTGATTCTAGCCTTAATTTTCTAAGCCAGATTTTATAATACTCTACTGCCAGAGTGTAAGGAAAGCTTTTGTGAACCTATATAATTATGTAAATTAATATTTATGGCCAAATTTTACAATATGTACTGCAGATTTACTGAAATATCTTCTACCGGTCACCAAGTGTCTTCTAGCAGGGAAGGTTTCCTGCAGAGTATAACTCCAAACAGAATAAAAAACCTCTGAAGCAGCTAATTGAGTTTACTAGGTATACTAGACATTTCCAGGCAAGTTTGAGCTAAACTCTGCAGGACATCGACCCTCCAGGACAAAATTTGGTGACCCCTGATCTAGATGCTATAGTAGACCCCAACACCGTGTGAATATAAGTTTGAGAAACAGCAGATGCCGTTAACAGCAATCAAAATCTGACATTTTTATTTCTGTATCGATTCAGACTGACTGTGAGTGTGAATCGAGTCCCTGATCCTTAGAGGCGACACAGAACATTCACTTATGAAACTTTTTAGTTTCTGTGTTTTATTTAGCATTTGTTAAGAGACAGGATGTTGTTGAGAAACAAGAGGCTCTTATAAAATCGTGTATTATGAACACAAGAGACAACTTCGTCTTTAATCCATTTACCGTTCAATTTTATTTTTAGTTTTATTTATTTTCCAATGGCATTGGTAGCTAAAAATAAAATAGCTTTGTAAAGTTAATTTTATTTTTGTTTAATATATGATACTACAGCGACTCGCTGCTGCCACACACACATTGTTTATTTCCACTGAAATATGTCATATAAAATGCACAATAAGTATTAAAAAAATTATTTTCTGATAACACAGACAATTATCTCATGAAAACAACAGAACTTTCTTGTCTTGCAAAAACAAATTCTCTCACAAAAATGACACCTCGTACAACTGAAATACAAACATATTGTAAAATGAGTTTTCTCTGAAAATTACTATTAGCTCATTAAATCAACACCATTTTATCATACAGATGATAAGTGTTTCATTAAAACAACACCACTTTATCGTTCAAATAACAATTATCTCCTAAAACTGACATAACTACCTTGAACCGTAAAAACAAAGGTATTTGTGCAAATTCAACTGCAATGGAGGCTCAGTTTACCAAAAAATGCTGATTCATTTGAGCACAGTAGTACTTTGTGGACTATTCATTTGAAATAATTGGTTGGATTAATTTTATTAGCCTAGGTGAAATGACTAGGCAGATGAAATGTTCATTTGGAGGAATTTAAATCCTCTCTGAGTGCAGTCTACATGTTGTGATAGACTTTTAATTTATAAGGTTGAATTTACTGGTGTTCAAACGTGATTAAAGTGTTGCATCTGATCAACTCTGTCTGCAGCACACTGTGTTCCGCAGAGATTATCGTAAAACCTGTAGTATTGACACACAGTTAAACAAATTGGTTCACTTGACCAAGAAACACGTGACGCCGGCTCATTTGACCGCACTAGTGAAATACTAATTCAACTTTTTCACTGTTATCACACATTTAGGCTTGTGTATTTGCAGCATTCAAGGAGGAAAGTTTGACATTGAACTCAGAGATTCTCATGAACGTAAACATTGTTATGAAAGAATTATGTTGTTTTCACAACTTATGTCATTTAAACTACAGTGGAAAAAAAGTATATGCATAGCAGCGAGTCACAGTACGATGCAAACATCATATCATGAGAGTTTATTGTCATAAACCGAGTTAATGGGCAACACATTTCTCATTATTTAGATTTCTCTGAGTTTATTATGTATAGTTTTTTTTTATTTTAAACATCCAGCCACATAAGCTCGCTGGTTCATGATAACAGAAACTTTTTATACCAATGGTCACACTAAAATGCCATGCTTAACAAATCTCTGGTTAATCCTGAATCCAGAAAGCCCTCTGTAATCTGCACACAGCCAGAAACATCCTGCGAAGTCATCCACCATTTTTGGGGGCGTCCCATTTATCACAAAAGGCATATGTGCACATGCCAGAAAGACTGCAAGTCATACTTTAGCAACTCTTTAACAATCTATAAATGCAGGCAAGTGTGCATAAACTCTAGGAAGCCTGTATGCACACACAAACCTGATTTTATTCTGAAGCAAGCAAAATGTGAAGTGTTGCATGAATCCTTGCAGACCTCATCGAGCAAATCCTGCAGTAAGCCTGTTGGCAGGTGCGCTTGCTTCCTAATCTGCCCACTCTCAGAATCTCCCATGATGCCATGGTTTGCTTGGTGTACCTCCTCACCTGCGATAAGGGATGCCT
The DNA here is from genome assembly GCA_007224835.1 of Danionella cerebrum. Taxonomy (NCBI): domain Eukaryota; kingdom Metazoa; phylum Chordata; class Actinopteri; order Cypriniformes; family Danionidae; genus Danionella; species Danionella cerebrum. Next base: position 90,515 of record SRMA01006955.1, read on the forward strand.
GAGGGACATAGTGAGATAAATGCTTAATAATTAAAGAGATGGAGAGGCGTGTCAAGGTCTATGTGCGGTTAATGCCTCACAGGCTGTGAGGATGAGCGTCTCATAGCCGGAGCCAGAATATTAGCTCTCAAACAGATGGGATAGGCTTCTCTCGTTCTCTTCTGTCTCTTTATGTATTCATCCAGCTCTCTGTCTTTGTCAGTCTCATTCTCTCCTTCTGTTTGTCATTAAAACACATTCTGATTCACTGAATCAACAAACTAAAGTTTTTCACTTTTGACATTTCAGAGTTTTTTCTGCTTTTATAATTAAATCTTGAATATTCAAAGGCTCGTTTTGATTCTGTGGTCGTTAATGATGCCTGAATTCTTCTTTTAGACCTCATCCCCTATTTGATAACTCAAAGATACCAATTGGCTACATCTGTCTCCCATATCCAAGTTCAAGTTCAAGTTCGTTTAATTTATACAGCGCTTTTCACAACAGACATTGTCTCAAAGCAGCTTTACAGTAAACCAACAAGTTTAAACTCAACAAAGTGAAAAGAAATTAATTACTAAGTGGTGTATATGTCCCTGATGAGCAAGCCTGGGGTGACTGTGGCAAGGAAAAACTCCCTTTTGGAAGAAACCTTGAGAAGAACCGGACTCAAAAGGGAACAACAGTCATACAGTGCAGAATGGCATTTGTTCCAAAAATACCCGAGATGTATTTTCTGCGATATTATTTGCAGCAACATATCATCAGAACATCCATATTATAATAGCATTTGGCGCAACTTGTTTGTGGTAAATGAATAGATTTTTTTAGACCCACCATGAAGGCATGCATATATAAACCGGTCAATCTCCTCGTCTTAAAATCGCCATTGATTGGAGGAATGCTGGATGGAACCATTTTTGTGAACTTTAATACAAGGTATCGCTAACTCTGCAATGCAATTAAACAGTACTGATTTGGAACTTTTTTATGCAATGCAATATTTGTTTGCCTTTTTTAAATATCATCTTGATGGATTTTAAAAATCAATTAGAGGCGTATAGCATTGTTTCATCAAGTTTAGTAATGTGGTTCAGGAGGAGCCTGTTAAATAATTAGCATTGGTTCCCCTGGCACTCAATTGTAATTAGTATAGAGTTATATAAAGCTGTTCAAGCCTCGAATCAGGTGACATTTTGCAAAAAAAAAAAAACTAAACTTAACCTCTTTTCCATGCAAACAAGAAGAGGGTGATTACAGGACACTGGTCACTCCCTAACTCTAGAGACTTCTTATATTATACGAATAACTACATTTGTGTACTATATAAAAATGGATTTTAAGTATTGTTTTATTTTTTTTTCTCCTCTTCTTCTTTTCCTCTTCCTTTGTTTCATTTTCACTTGTGTACCTTCACCCTTCCCCAATCCTTTATCCACTCCCCCTTTCAGTTCAACACTGTCTTGTCCCGACACAATTATTAGACTCGCGGGAACCACAACTAATAAATATTTAATAAATACTTTCAATGTTCCAATCCAGAGGAGAAAACACCACACCAGGTGTTTTACTCCCCTGGAGAAAGCAAAACTGTCCAACTCAGCACGGCATGTACTCTCTCATGTGATGGTTTTTGAGCAGGACAAGGTTAAAAAAAAAATAAAAAATAAAAAAGTATTGTTTTTATCATGTTTTGTGTTTCTGCATATGACTACATTTGCTCGGCAAAGTGAATTTTATAAAAAGGGTTATTCTAGCAATATATTTTAGCAACCAGTGTAAAAAAAAAGACCGCATTTGTGCTATTAAAAATACTTCATAGCATTATGTCTATACAGTGATGGTCAATTTAATGTAAACTAATGTGTAAAAATAAGGTAAAAGCTAAATGCAAACCTGTAGCTTGAGGGTCTAAGTCCAGTGGCCTTCACGGCTCATTTATGTTCTTCTTCTGCTAAAGGTTAACCCACAAAGAGAATTCATTTCATCTGAAATAACCTCAATCACTATTATCCATTCGCCGAGACCCGTAGGTATCCTCTAAATGTCAGTAAGTGTCCATTAATCAAAGGCCCTTGGGTTATCAGTAATGGAGTGAGTGATTGAAGTAAACGGTCCGTCAGGAGCTAATGCATTCAGAAGCTCAGTGTGATGTCATCAACATGAAGGGCAGGGAATAATGAAGCCATAATGAAAGCCTCTGCCACTTAATCAGAACAAGCAATCAGATTTATGTCAACACATGTCCACCTGTTTATGTATGCAATTATATTACAATCGTCGGGCACTTTTACTTGCGCCGGAACCGCTCTGGTCAAATCAAAATGTTTAATGGGGAACATAATGAATGGATTTTGGATTTAAGTAAAAACATAAGAGGTTCATGAAACAAAACTCCATTAACAGCATGACAGCTTTAACCAATCATTTAATGAACTCTAGTCACTCATTTTTACAAGTTAAAAACATGCCTGTGACTTTTTTTGGTTTTACCCTAAAATAAAGCAGAAATCTGAAGGAAAGTTCTGTTTCACTTCAACGGTCAATTTTTGAAAGCAAATTGCACGTCAATCTCTGACATCCAAACATTTTCCAATGATAAAAATTGCAGTAGAAAGGTCAAACATTGCATCAATGTCACTACAGAAACGTGGTCGTATTCTGACAGTGAAAGAGTAGGTCTGTGTATTTTTGGTATGAAAATGAATAGAGTTAGCCGTCCATGCTTTGCTAATGAGACACAAGGAGCAGCCAGAAGACAGAACTAATTAATTATCTGCTGACATTTATGGATAATAACCTTATGGTGGATATCAGACTGTATGAAAATACATTGGTGTATGTATGTGAACAGTGCACCACCGGAATGTTAGATTAAATCAAACACGAATAGATACATTACCTAAAAACCTCACTGGGCGATCATGTGTGCATCCCAAACTAGCTCATCACACAGAATCCACACTGGATAAACAGAAAACATATTTTACTAATGATTGAGTGCTTTGTCCTGGTTTCTTTTGTCATTTACAAAGTTCATCTCTGAAGCATTTGATAAGGATTGGTCAGCAGAGCCATCCAGTGGTCAGACGTTTTTGGAGGGTTTCAAAGCATTGCTGTACGCAAATTCAACATCTTCTGGTCTCACATCAGGATTTCACAAAAATACATTCAAGCAAGGGCAAGAAATATTTCACTCTATGCTGATTGTACACTGGAATATATTTTTATTGCATTTTACACAGCGAGAAAAAAAAAACAAGCAATTTATAACAAAGTGTCAGGTTACTAAAAAAAAGCATTAATAGATGTTGTAGCTAATTCAAGAATCACAGAAAGGCTTTAGAGGAAACATTTTTATTTATTTTTTGTGGGGGTTGTGTGTGTGTGGCATCTGTGGATGACGGGTTTAAGTTGGAAAGAGCAGAGGACCAAGAACTGAACCTTGTGGGACTTCTGTGAGCAGTTAAGTCTTGTAGACCTTGCCTCTCCTGCTGATACTAAAGCATCTGGCAGTGGCAAGTTGTCTTTTAAACCTTCAGATTTTGCCTCAACTTCACAAATGTCGTCACAAAAACATCCAAAGACACAGTGGTCAACCCAGAGCACTTTCTTTTTTTTCTTGCTTTTATTTAAAGCAAATAAAGATGCTTGGGTTCAGTTCAGGTTGACAAAAAGAATTAATAACAACAAATAATGAACATTGAATTACGTTCTAAATGAACACACAACAACTCAAACTGAAATCAAACATCATAAAAAAACTATCAACAAACAAAACAAAAATAAGACTTTTAAGCAACATACATTTTTAAACAGCCATATTTAAACAACATAAACCAACTCCCTACCAGTTGTGTCTTCAGATTTGATCCATGAGCTGAAAGTCAGTTTGTCTCAAGGAACAATTGCTCCATTGTCCTTTCCATGTGCTCATGCTCTCACAGGAAATGGATAGACTTTGTTACTCTACCTACTAGGTAGGTCTGCCCCCTGCTGGACTGGAGTACGCCTTGAGGAAACAGGCAGGACTAGTCACAGAGACAAGTTTCAAGGGTGATATCAAACTCCTAGCTCCTTCAACTGTTAAGACTTGTTAGGCCACTGTAGTTTCTCAGAATATTTCTTCTTCGGCTACTCCTTTGTTATTTTCCTGCCGGAATTCACATCATTTGTGGGTTCTATCTGATATTATTTCAGTTCCTCGCCTTTAAAGTTTTAAATTGTCACTGAACACTCTAAAAACATGTAAAAAAAGAACTAGGTAAGATCTGGGTTCGAATGGGGGCTAATTAGAGTTTATCACAAGAATTCACAAGCATCCAGTTGTTCTGTACGATCAGGAATACAGCAGCTCTTTAGCATCTGCCTACTTTTAATGGAGAATTTTGCGTATGTTCATTAAATATGATTGTGGTGCATCTGCTGACTGACTGATATTACCGGGAAATTGCCGGTAATGTAGGTTGTCAGACTTGCAATCGTATTCATGATTATGAAACATATGTCGCCTTCTCTGGTACTGATTGTGAGCATGTTATGTTGGTTCATAAAAAACTTGCAGGTCTATGTTTGTTCTGGTCAGAATTGATGACCACATACTACTTATTTAAAAAATAAGGTCTGATTAGTTTTATTAGTGATAACTCAAAAAGTCTGAGATACATCTATATGAGATAAAGTGTGGTTTTTGCTGCCATGGTAACCTAGTCAAAGCCATAAAGGTATTGAGTAGATGGGAGATGGGGTTCTCTTGTGACTGGTAATTGCTTGGCCAACCCTGTCATTTCCAGTTTCAAACCGACACAGTCAATAAATCAAATAAATGAGGAGTTTGGTGAGGTTAGATGGGTTACACGAGGGCAGGGTTCACCTTTCTTTATTGTCTGAGATTTCTAACAAACACCCTGCCATTGATCTTTTCATAGGTCATCTATAACATGGATGCAGGAGTTGTGTCCATGTAATGGAGAAAGCGCTTAAGGTAAAAAAAGAAGCTTTGGGGTAGTAGGATTTATATTTGTGATTTATTTAGTATTTTTGCAAAGATGCAACTGAGGAAAAGAGATGAAAACTATTTCCTAGTTTCCTTCCTCTCTCACATTGTTAGGTCAGTAACTATTTTTGAATGAAAGGAAGTTTGAGAGATTGGCCTTTAAGAAAATGTTCTGTTGCTTAAATAACAATCATAGTGTTGACTTTGTTTTGATGGTATATCTTTTTATTAACTTATATACAACTTTAGGAAACTTGAATCTTCCCTAAGCTGTGAGTATTCCATTTTGACTCCTCCCCTTTACCTTTTGGATCAGACAAAGAATTCTATCTCCTCCAAGACTGTTCAAGCTACAATCACCAAACTTGGCCGAGACATACAAACTTGTCTAACTCGGGTTGCTATAATTTTTATACTCTTACCACTAAAGGAATTCTAGGAAATCGCTAGAAATGCTGGAATATTTTCCATTGACTTAAACTTTGCGAAACTGTAGCTCAAACTCAGAAGCTAATACCTTCAGGATGACCACTCTTGTGGATGCTATCAATCTTATGAGATAACTGACAACTCCCTAGCAACCAAACGGTGTACCCTAGCAACCAATTTTGTATATCTCTAACTTAGCTTAGGAAAATCATAGTCACATATGGGTTGATTCAAAGTGACATGGAGGACATTATAAGACGTCACTGACCTCTCCCTATCAACCAGACTGTTTACCATAGCAACCATCTTGCCATATCTCTATCTCAGCTTAAGAAAGTCATAGAGACATGTGGGGTGGTTTGTTTTACATTAAGAACATTTTAAAAAAAAACTTTTAAAAAGGTACTTTTACTAGTCAACATCAAAGTTTGTGTACTATTCATGAATAATGTCCATAAGTGTCACAGGGTTCTGCTGGCGCATACCTCCAGCACCTATCGGTGAAAGGCGAGGTACACCCTGGACATGTCTCCACAGGGAGATTTCAGAGTAATCAGTTGGCTTGATGCATACCTCCAGCACCTACTGGTGAAAGGAGAGGTACACCCTGGACAGGTCTCCACAGGGAGATTTCAGAGTGTTCAGTTGGCTTGATGCATGCTTTTACCATGAGGAAAAACCATACATGCATGGGGAGAACTTGCAAACCCGCCACCCGTTGGCCTCAAACTGGCTGAGAGGCACCAGTGCTACAAACTGCACCAATCATTCATTATATCACTAAAAAACAGAAGTGGTGGGTTCAAAAGTCCATGGCTTTTGGTCCATTTCGGATGTGTCCAAATAGCCCTCTCCATGAGAAGGGGTGGAGGGTGCAAAGCTGAGACATAGAGAGAAGGGATAGATCAGCTTATAATGAGGTAATTGAATAATTGGTGGGCGATCATGTCCTGATTACGCCCCCCGAAACATGTTTAATTAATTTAACAATCCATATAGTTTTAAATATAAGTGAAACATATAGAGTAAATTAATATTGAATTTATGTAGAGAACGCTTAAATCTCTTATTGAATTTGTGAAGCAGGGCATGTTACACATTTAGATGGACATTGTGTTGGTTAAATCACTGCCGCAGCTGTTTTCTCTCTTGATACAATTGTTGTGGCAGCCCCTTAAAGAACATGTGATGCTTGACATTTGCCATATAATCATAACCTACTGTTACTGCTAGTGTTTGGGTAATTTACAACCCAAAGTAGGATGACAAAGAGAATGCAATTCGAGTGGCACCCTGGTTGCTGTCGAGAATAAGATTAATTCTAAGAATAATTCTATGTATTTAAATGCTTGATGGAATACTCACAGATAAAAAAAAAACATTACTTTTTTGATTGCATTAATGTTTTTGAATTATATTGAATAATCAAGGAACCAATCACTGTGAACACTGAATTGTTCACTGCACACCATGAAGAAATGATTCACATTTCACTATAGCGTGATGCGTCAGACTCATAAGATGTGTAGCATGCCTCAGGACAGGCTTGAGTCTTTCAGGTCCAGTGACATGAGATCAGTAATTCTTCCTGTCAGACAGGAACCTGCAGCTGCTAATCACTTGTGAAAGATGGTGTCCATCCCTGAGGCTCTCAGCCTTGAGCTACTCACTTCCCAGTTCCCTTGGACAGCTTGATTGCTGCTTCATTACCCTGATCCCCATTCAACCTGAGAAAGAGCGGCACAATATAATCTAGGTGAAGTGCCAATCGCTACAGATAGAAAATCGTTTTCTGTTGTGGATGTATTTTCTTCAGAGTGTGTTGATATGTAGATTGCTTGCAGAAATTTTGCAGGATATTTTTTGTTCATCATCAAAGCTGCACTATACTTCAAAATGATTAAGAGTGAGATGATGTGCAGTTTATGCAAATAATGTTGTTTTTTATTTGTCAATGCTACTCACATGCAACATTAGCCTTTTTTGAGTTTCAAGTATGGACTTGTTCATTTGTCTAGAAGGAGCTTGTGAAAACTGAAATGACAAAATTATGAACTGCCAGTTCTTATACCTATGAGAGCGTAGGGAAGTTTTAAGAATCAAATTTTTTTATAAAAAAAAAAAAGCTTTTATTAGAGTTACAAAATTCCCCCAGTTATGGATCTATGTAACATTTTACCTCCAAAAGCAAGGTCACAGCTAACTACACAGCTACACAAATCAATTTTGTGGAACAAGATGAATTAAAGGAGATGCTCTGTTTGAGCTTGTACAGCTGCAAAACAACTGTTCTATCTACAATCAAAATCTATTCTGATAAAAATGTGGGTAACAAAGAGCAAACCTGTATTTGGAAGAACATATGTTATTAGGTCATTCAGATTTATTTAAAAAAGGAACTGTACACTGTTTTTTTTTTCTCAAAAATTCCTGAATGGTGGTGCTCTGATTGGAATTTTTCTTATGAGGATTAATAAGCAGAAGAAACATAAATTTATTCCAATCAACTTTTTTTATGAAATCTCTATAACCATATAATTGGACCTCCATGGAAAAATAAATTTTAAGCAGTTGTACAAGTGAATTAAACAAGCTACTGATCTTTATAACTATTTATTTAAGTAACGTAGATGTTCTTTTGAGGAAAGTGGGTTTTTATGGAGATTAGTGTAAACCTCACTTTGTAAACAAGTGGCATGCCGAGGTACACCCGAAGAGAATGAGTTGAAAGGATTGAGGAGGGATTTATAAGGAGAGAAAATGGCTAAAATAGGCTGGTAATGAGAAGATTATAGGCAGCTGGGTGACCAGATTGGTAGATATCAAATTTCGTCTCCTCCCGAAAATAGTTTAGCAAAACTTCATGTTGATTTTTGTTTCAAAGTGTTGACTGTGCTGTTGTTGTTCTGAATAATTACAAATTAAAAAATGATATCAGAAAGTGCATAAAAAGAAAAAACTTTATGACACACATTTTTGGAATGGCATTAGTAAGATTCCCGTTACTTAATTTACACAATGCTGCACTGTGGATGCAGTCAATTACACCATTTGTTGGTTTGGATGTTTTCATTTGATGTAGCCAGCAATGAAAGTATATCAGTACTGGGTAATCGTAAATGGGCAATTGGTGGAAAAGATGCCTGTGCGGCTTTAATTTCAGATTAAAAGAAATTATAAAACACTCATCATCTCACATTTGTCTTAATTGAAATATGAATTTAATATGAAATCATGTTTACATCAGGCTTTAATGATGTGTTTTTAAGCTGTATAGTAGAACATTGGTAGGAATCTGCTCCATTCTGATTCCAGCCTCTAGTGGCCACGTGTTGAATTGCAGTTTCAGTTGCATCCTTTTATGCATCTGGATGGAAAGTGCTCATTTTTTTTCTGTCCACACCCATAAACTTTCAAATAAAATCAAACTAGTTAAATTAAATGTTTAACTTTAAAAAATCGTAGTTAAACAAAATTTTACAAAAAGCTTATTCGATGGCAACGCTTTAAACAACTTCCTGCTCATTAAAAGCTACACAAAACATCTGCTCCACCTCCACAGTGTGCAGAGATGCCTTTGGGTACCAAATCTTCCATTTCTTGCCATTTTCGTGAGTGACACAGTTCTGGCACAGCCTGTGCTCTAGCTGCTGTGGGCCGTATGGTATGGGTTGGGTCAGGGATGGGGCGGTCAGTCGTGACAGGCCCACCTGCTCTTGCCTGGCCTGGATGGACAGCACCAGCTGTTTCTGAGTGTACTGAGTCTGGGCAGCTGCCTTGATGAAAACCCAGAGCACATTTCCAGCCTCTTATTTTGACATTCTGCAATTACCCACACCAGTAAAAGAGAGAAGGAGAGGAAACGGGGGCTTGTGGGTGAGACTGGCAGAAATAAAAGGCTGTGGTTCATTCATGATCACCCCGACCTTGATCATTATCTAATGTTAACAACCACAATCAGAGCTGACCTATCAGCTCCTCTGTGTTCTTTTGTTAGTCAATGTTCAAGCACAATTCATACAAAAGAATTTAAATATTTAAAAAACATCAATAATATCTCTTGAAGCTAATACAAAGTTGATCTCTAAATGATGAACATTTTGCACTGGCAACCTCAAAACACCCAAGAGGTCAGATCATTGGTCCTCATATTGTATTTGCTTGTGAACTCCCCAACTCACGTACCCCCTCTCAACCTCTAATCCCCTTTATCCTGAACACCTGAGTACCTCATCACCTCTTCACCCACTTTCTCTTGGGCCTCCCTCACAAACACTAAACTGCCGTCTCATGTCCCCACAAACGTGAGATTTTACTCTCTCTCTCTCTCTCACTCACTCACTCCTTCACTCCCTCTCTTTCACCCAGTCACTCCTTCACTTACTCTCTCTTACCCAGTCACTCATTCACTCTCTCTCACCCACTCACTCTCTCACCCACTCACTCTCTCTTACCCAGTATCTCATTCACTCTCTTACTCTCTCACCCATTCACTCACTCTCTCACCCACTCACTCACTCTCTTACCCACTCACTCTCTATTACCAGTCACTCATTCACTCTCTCTCACCCACTCACTCTCTCACCCACTCACTCTCTCTTACCCAGTATCTCATTCACTCTCTTACTCTCTCACCCATTCACTCACTCTCTCACCCACTCACTCACTCTCTTACCCACTCACTCTCTATTACCAGTCACTCATTCACTCTCTCTCACCCACTCACTCTCTCACCCACTCACTCTCTCTTACCCAGTATCTCATTCACTCTCTTACTCTCTCACCCATTCACTCACTCTCTCACCCACTCACTCACTCTCTTACCCACTCACTCTCTATTACCAGTCACTCATTCACTCTCTCTCACCCACTCACTCTCTCACCCACTCACTCTCTCTTACCCAGTATCTCATTCACTCTCTCACCCACTCACTCATTCACTCACTCTCTCACCCATTCACTCACTCTCTCACCCATTCACTCACTCTCTTACCCACTCACTCTCTCACCCACTCACTCTCTCTTACCCAGTCACCCATTCACTCACTCTCTCACCCACTCACTCTCTCACCCACTCACTCTCTCTTACCCAGTATCTCATTCACTCTCTCACCCACTCACTCATTCACTCACTCTCTCACCCATTCACTCACTCTCTCACCCATTCACTCACTCTCTTACCCACTCACTCTCTCACCCACTCACTCTCTCTTACCCAGTCACCCATTCACTCACTCTCTCACCCACTCACTCTCTCACCCACTCACTCTCTCTTACCCAGTATCTCATTCACTCTCTCACCCACTCACTCATTCACTCACTCTCTCACCCACTCACTCATTCACTAATTCTCTCACCCACTCACTCATTCTCTCACCCACTCACTCATTCACTCTTTCTCTCACTCACTCGCCCACTCACTCATTCACTCACTCTCACTCACTCACTCATTCACTCTCTCTTACCCAGTCCCTCATTCACTCTCTCTCTCTCTTACTCACTCTTTCACTCTCTCACACCCAGTCACTCACTCCCTCTCATCCATTCACTCTCTTTATCTCCCTCTATCTCACCCACTCTATAACAGAAGAGGCTTCAGTTTTTATACTACTTGCTTTCTTACATAAATGCTATTGATAAAGTGAAATTTGCTGTCACCACACCCACAACACAAATTTATTTTTTTAAGTCAGATTATAGACATTAGAAAAGAAACTGAAGTTTTATTGTGAATTCCAAAAGTTAGTTCTGGACTGTAAAAAGTAGGATTGGAAGCGATGTAAAAAACGCAGATAAACTGATGTAAAAAAAGAAATGATGCAAAGTTTCATTTTTAGTAAAGGATATTGTTATAACACACAAGAATGAGGAAGAAACCCAATACAATCGAAGTCCCCCCTCTCATAACACTCAACAAAGCAATGCTACATAATTAAAAATTGTTATATAGTTTACATTTAATTTTACTAATTTCTACAAGAACCAAACAGTTATTCTAGTGGCTGCACAACAGCTAAAACACCAATGTTTTCTGCTCTAAAAAACATTACAGAAATGAATTTGAGAGGCAAGACCATAAAAAGGTATAAGCTTTTAATCCAGCAGTCTAAAATTGGTTTTCTTAGAAAATAATTATCAATTGTGTAGAAGTGTGTGACTGCATACACTTCTCTCCATTGTCACAAATAAATCTCTTTTGTTCTGTGCATGAGCTTGAAGAAATCTTTAATAGACAAAACCTGTTAAACTTCCTCTCTTTATTTTTAAGTGCAGGGTGCAGTTTAACCACATCCTGCCTACTATTACCTCAATGTAGAAAACCAACTTTTGCATGGCCCAAGTTCCACTTTGAATTATGGCATTAAACCCAACCAAGTCTACGATCCGAATTCCCCATTCTAAACTAATAACTTGTGCTACACTAGGCATGGTGTCTGGGTCATGGCTTGTGTGCTGCATTAACACAATACCACATTTGCCAAACTCTGCCCATGATTGGCCCACATACCACAGGACCAGATGTGTGCCAGATGGATTCCAAATATGGCCTGAGTTTCTATAATAATCAAACTTGAATTCTAGTTGCAATAGAGTGGGTAAAATCAGAATTATCACTTAAGAATTCAGTGCCATTGATAACACATGTATTGGATGTTTATATGATGGGAAATGTCTTCCATGGTGCTACAGGCACATTCCTACTATTAGTCATCATTAAAATATGTTGTGATCTGTGTCACAGTGGACCCATTTTTGGCATAATCTCCTTTGTTGCAATTCAGACTTGAGAAGCCTTATGTCTCCAACAGCCATTTTGGGGTTTGATTCTCCAGCAGTACTGGCAAACGCTCAGCACAGCTGACTTCAGCTATCCAAAAAGCTTTCTCCTTCTAGTAATCTTGCCATTTGGTTATTGTTGAATGAGCTGAGATTTCACTGTTTGAAAGTTCCTCCAATTTCTTATTTTAATCTATTTGGAATATAGTCTTCATCTGCTTTTGCGCTGGTTGTTCTTTTTATTTGTATTATTGAATTTCATGGATTCGTAGATTTAAAGCATTTTTTCGAAAGATTAAAATTACCCTTCTCATAAATGTTTTAAATGATAATGTTAGGGTTGTTTAAAAACTGTGTAATGATCTTTTGATTCATTTTTAACTAATCAAAATATAACTTGATTTTTTTTTTTTGCCATTCTATAAATATTAACTACTAAATGTACATTTTTTGTAACCATATCCCCCAATGCCTATTATTAAATGCAAGCTTCTATTTAGTGTATAAGATTTGTTTTATCATGTCCCAATCTTGTGCTGAAGTGACAATGTACAGTATATGGATGAGACACAGTGGAGTCAGTGTGCATGAAATGCAATTTCAAGGCCATTATAACAAGTGCATATCAAAGAGATAAACATTTTATTCTGATGTCTAATAGTGGAAAACATGAGTGAGAGCGAAATGGCCCTGTGTGCTGCTTTCGATTTACTCAAATATTATCAAGGGGCCTTAGTGGCCTATTGGTCATAAAAACATACCCAATAATTTATCACCACCCCCAGATTCCACTCTTGATAGGAACCACAAGAACTTCACAATTCAACTTGTTAATACCTCAACCGTCTGTATGTTTCTGTGTGTTATCGGGATCTGTTGGACCAGATGCTCACTTTTAATAAGCAAGAAAAAAATACAAACTGTTAATATTGAGCTACAAGATTCGTTGCGACTCAGGCTGCTAAAGTATGCAGGATTTTTAAATATGCAAGTTTTTACATTATGGATGGATGGATGGATGGATGGATGGATGGATGGATGGATGGATGGATGGATGGATTTTTACGGTAACAATTTTTGGCTTTGTATGTTTTGTTGCTCTATAAAAATTCCTAAACTAAAGAAAGCTAATTGGCACATTTTTTTAAACATAGAAACTTAGTTAGTCCTCAATACAGAAAAACATGTTGAAAAGCAAAATGTTGTCTTAAAATTATGAGTTGTCTCACCATTTACTGTGGCTACAATAATAATATTCAACACTTTGCCCTCTCAGGTCATCATCAGATTCTCAATGAGGAGTGGATACGGAGAATCATACAATTTTCCCATTATTTAATTCTGTGTTTCTGTCACAGTGGCTAGAATGAACAAGAGGAGTATGGAATTAGTAAAAGCACTTATATTTATTCACACTCAAAGTGTACAAAATAAGAATTTTCAACAATACTCGGCATTGTAAATCAGGGGGGTATTCCAGAAAGCAGGTTATGTGACATACCTGGGTATGTTTAAGGATAAGTTCGTGGATAACCTCAACTTTCGGTTCCAAAAACGGAGGTAACTTTCTGGGTATGTATGTAACCATAGCAACTGACTCTCTGAAGATAACCTGCTCGGGAGCAGGTTATGTTTCAGTGTAACTTCGTTTCAGAAGGTTGGTGAGCATGGCGTGCCCTTTTGATGAGGATCCTGTGGACGTAGAAGCACAAATTATACGAGTTTTTTTTGCGTCGGGAGAGGGTTATAAGACCGCGTATTGATGTGTTTGCATACCCTAATGAATATTTGAAAGAGCGTTATCGTTTTTCAAAAGATTCGTTAGTTTATTTAACACGTCTTTTAAAACCGCATATCGCGAATGTGACAAACCGCGGTTCTGCGCTTAGCACAGAAAACATTCTGTGCATAGCACTTAGGTGTTTTGCGTCTGGACATTTTTTTTGTACAGTGTGGGCGATTCAGAGCATGTGAGAAAGGCAACTGTGTGTAGAGCCGTTCGTACTGTATGTCTGGCACTTAAACAGTTCTTACCCATGTTTGTACAGTTCTCTGGCCATAAACCTCTGCTTGTTATTAAAGACGAATTCCACAGAGTGGCAGGTTTGTCCTTTGTAGTAAAATCTATGACGCATATTTAATATTTTGTCATATTATGTATATCTATACATGTATTAATTATTTTCGTAGTGATATAACATATTCAAAAGGCTGTATAAGTCATACTTCATTATTTTGTATTATAATAAAACGGGAGCCAATACCAAATTTGTAATTTAATACACTCACGCATTTACTCTGTCTGTTATTTTTTGCCAAGCCAACTCTCTGGCTTTAGCTGATGCAGCTGTATTGCTTCTTTTTAATATTATTGGCTCAAACTCCTCATAAGCGTGCATTAAAACCTTCAACTCCGCCTCTGTGAAACACGCCGCTCTCTTTTTTTCGCTTTGACTTTCCATGGTGACTCGTGAAATCGGCGATCCATTGAAAATGTCTTTATATATGCACCGTGCACGCGCATTAACTCTGGGTAACCAGTTGGAGGTTGATTAAACTAACTCTTCTCAGGTGTTTTGGAACCGACATACTCATGGTATGCCTGTTTAGGGTAAATCAACCCAGAGGTTATGATTTATCATATGGTAAGTTAACCAAGCTTTCTGGAATACCCCCCAGGTGTCTCCAGGTCAGTAGCAAGAAAGATACAGCAGGAGTGCACAGGAGATCCAAGCAGACAGGAATCAATCATTGAGAGTCAGCTGGGGGGAGTTTCAGATATTTCTATCCCTTTCACATGTTTATTTGATTTTTCCAGTTTCCTAAGAAATCTCCTGATGTTTTTGAGTTAGTGTATGTTTCTAACTTACTTCAGCATGAAAACCATTAACCCTTAGAAGTCTCTGCACGCACTATTTAAGTTCCAATCACAGCTGTTTTGCGACCCACCTATTTTGTTTTCAAATATAATCTGTAGGTTTCAAAAAGGTTATTTGTTTTCATTTTTTATGAACATTACAGGAGTTAATTAGATAATTAACATTTAAATGTGAGAAAATGCACCTTTCAGTTTCATTTTACAGACACCAATCAGTGCCATCACTGCCATGTATTGGTAAAAACAAGGGATAACCTTTGGAAGTACAATACCTGTGAGATGGCCTAAGGTATGACACAAAAAGCAAAAGGTATGACTCCAAGTGCTTGGAGCAGTGCTTGTGGTTTAGGAGAGGTTCACCTATTTTTTTAAACAATTTCACAATGCATTTGTTTTGGCGTGGATTTATGACTTTTTATTTAGTCTCAACACTTTTGATTTTTGTTATAAAACATAAAAACTGTTAAAGGTTAAGATTCTACTCGCTGATAGCATGCGCCCTATACAGGTTTTATCACACAGTCCAATTCACAAATCAAAGCATGTGTACTTATGGCATGTTTTCACACCCATAAAACATATTGACAAATAAATAAATAAATTCAATTGCCTTCTGGTGCTTCTTGAGGAACGTACGCTATTAGAGTCCACATCTTCTGTTATCAATCAGGCTTTCCAAGACTACTCTAAATCAGTCCTCTAAAACATCACACAATTTATTGCTTTGCCCAAGGTTGACAGTTTTTACTGAGTAAACAAGCTGGAAAACAAGGCGATCGGAGCTTCTAGTTCTAGAGAATTGGCCCTCAGTTGGTCAGTGGATTCCTGAACAGTGAACTGTGGAGGTAAACACCATGAGATTTCAACGCACAGGTTGACTGATCAGTTGTGCTTTGCTATACAAGGAATGACAGATATTCAGCAGGGATTAGTCACAGAGAAGCGATCGCGGGTGTTTAATGTTCCCCAAGCATCTGTTGCTCTGATATCTGTACAGTATGCGAGATTGCATGTACATGCAAAGCTTATGCTCTGTGGGATCTATTGCACATCTATTAAAGGAGTAAATATTTGATTGAAGAAATCATTTGTGAATGTTTTCTGAATTCCATGCAGCTGCTGTTGTGAGAGCATAGATTACAAATATAGATTTCAGTTGTGATAAGTTCTGAAAACGATTCATTCTAAGCTGATATCTAGACAAGATCAAATGCTGTTGCTGTTTTTTGCATCACTTTCATTTTTGGGATTTCATAGATTTCTCAAAGGGGCCATGAAATTAAAGGGGCATAACAAACTCATGTGACCAAGGAAAGATGAATTCTCCCACAAACTGATACTGAACACATTTACATGAATATTTAAATATAATTATTGTAAATTAGGAACAGCTTAAACCAGAATAAACGTGTCCAAAACAAAACAACTAGAATATTTTTTTTTTAATTGATGAGCCAGATTTAGCAATATATCAGCTAAACCCACATCCTCAAATCAGATTTTGGCCAGGAATTAGTCAAACCAGCAAACCAGTGCAAGCACCAGTCATCCTTGCACATATTCATGGTTTTAGAAAAAAATATAAATTTGTTTTCAAAAGAAATTAGAAATCTTTTGAGATTGGTGTGTTCCATACATGATGAAAGCAGTTTTCATTTTAAAAGGTAATTTACGTCCCAAAAAGAGCTAGTTTTTAAGGAATAACGTGCTATTGTCTAGAATAATAATATTACAGTTACACAACTCTTGTATCTCACGTCAAATATTCATTTGATTTCATATACATTCATTTTCAGAGAAATGAAACTCATCCAAAATGAGGCTCACTTTAGGAACAGAGAGATGACAAAACTCACAATATAAAAGGAAATTGTTTTTTGACAATTGTGCTAACAATTTTTTGACTCAAAGAAACAATCGAGTATAATTCCTCAATTTACAGTCAAATTCGATAAAAAGTAACAAAAGGACAACCTTTTCAAAAGAACTTTTTTAATGAACTAAAGTAAATACTGCTGTTATAATCAAGATGGAGGGAGAGACAGTATTATAACTGTGATCTTCAGTGATACTTCCTCCCAACTCTGCTTCCCAAACATGGAATATTTAGTGGACTTCAATCTTAAACTTGCCCATTGCATGTTTTAGCTTCATTCTTTCAACACAGCTGAATACAAACAACATCTAAAATTACAGAATAGTGCTAAAATCTTGTACTAGCCTTTATTCGATTCAAAAAGAATTCAATCAAAAGAATAAAAACTGGTGGATATGTGATTCAGAAAAACTGAAAGTAGACATGTCTAGAGTTTTTCATTTTTGCATGTCTACTTTCAGTCTACAAGAGTCTAGACCATTACCATGTGTACAAATCTAGATTTCGACACAAGGATCTTCCCTCTGCACTTCGTCATGAGGAGTAAAGTTGGTACATGTCAACTCAAGAGCTTTCATGTTAGCATTCAACCCTTCCAGTCAATTAGGTTATGATGATGTTTAACACCCTCTATATGTCTTCACTGGCCCGAAACTGTCAGAAGTCTTAGTCAAATGCACAACGGAGAAAGCTACACCCGAACTGAATGTTGTTTCCTGATGCATCACCCAAGCGCTTGTGTGTGACCTTCTTTCCCATCATTCTTTGCTCTGTCTGCTGCTTATTTTCAACAAGGGCGCCTTTCCCATTCATCATATGAGCTGCTTTTATCCACTAGTGCCATAAGAGATAGATGAGACCACTTTAGCTAGGGCTCCTCTCTTTCTTTGAGAGATTTCGGGATGGATGAATCTACTTTTGTAGTTTACCTCCACCCCAGATGACAAGACTATGGAAGTCCATTTCCGCAAGGTAAAAAAATGTTTAAAAAGTCAAAATATGGACATAAATAGTCAATCTTTAGAGACACAAAAGTCAAATTCTTGAGAAAAAAAGTTTTGATATAAAAAGTCACCTAACTTAACCTGAATCTCAAAATTTAAAAGTTTGAATCTCAACATTTAAACTTTTAAAGTCAAAATGTTGACTTTTTAAATCAATTTTTTCCCTGGGGAAATGGGCTTCCATATAAGACCCTGGCCATTCTTTGAAAAAAGTGACCCCTCTATTAGTAAGAATCTTGAGGTACACATCCCTTTTGGGTTGAGTGCAAACAAAGAAAGCTGTGGGAAAGTTTGAAAGTCTCAAATTTTTTTTGTGAAATTCATATTCTAGTAAAACCTAGTATTCACCCTTTTTTCTGCACCAGTTCGCAAGTTTACCACTAGGGCTTGCATTGTAGTAAGCATAATTAATTTATGAGTAATTTTCTCTTTCTTTTAAAATCAAAATATAGTTTTATGTTTCTTGCACCATGTCTATGTATATAAAGTAAAAAAAAGCAAAAGAATTTTTCGTTTTTCATGAATTATTCTAAAAAGATTGATATCGCACAATAGACTTGACGTATGACAAGTTATTTGATTATGTTTATATGTTTAAATATTGAAAAACTACAAGAATTGATGCTATTACTGCTCCTTCAGAACCATTTGACTTTGTAGGGGTGTCCCAATTCACTTGGGTATATTTCATAACTTCCTCTAGTCCTCAGTTTGAATGGCTAATGGTACTGGTAAGTGAGCAAAATGCAACTCAGGCTAAATATTCGATATTCTTCCCCCTACAGGCTTCAAAAATACTTTCAAACCCTTTAAACATTTAGTCGGACAGGGAGATACTGCTTAAGGCAATTGATTGAGAAGGACATGTTAGAAAATCTTCTGGCTCGATATCAACATCAGCATTCCAAATGGTTCTCTAGGTTAGGAAAGGTGAGAGTTATTTAGATAGGGAGAGGGTGTATGAGATAGAGAGGTACTTAAGGATTGAGGTATGGAGTTCTAACCTGACAGCAGAGAGTCCTCGTGCCCTGAGCACCCTCACTAGTGGAGTGACAGAGATGGATGTGGCTGCACTGCAGTGCTAGCGTCCTCAGCCTCAGGGTCAGTGCAAATCAGGGGAACAATCCCATCAGCTTCTCCTGCAGGGATAGCACCCCACAAACTGGGTTTTTTATGCGTGAAAGAGTCGTTCTTTGCACTTATGTTTTAGTTGAATGGTTGAAATGTTGTTTTAAAAGACGCGATTCTGCTAAAGATGTCTTTATGATTTGAATGCTACGCCAAATCGACAGAGATGATGCAACATGTGGCCCTTGACCACAAATATCAAACCACTTAAAATACAATCTATTCGATGCTTTCTGAAGGTTTGTTTGGCTGAATTGAGAGTTAATTTCCACTGAAAAGTGAGAACACATGCCCGCTCATTTTCTTAAATGCTCAAGAAATACTGAAACTCTTTCTAAAATGTACAGAATTTAAACCTTCCTTAAAACATCCGTTGAACAGTCACCAAAAGGAGATGGTTTTAGGTGACAGGTAGGTTGAATGCAAGGAGATTGACAGGGGAGATGCCAATCAGAAGGGTAGGTAAGGAGTCGTGCAATCTGAGGTACCTGAACAGGAGAACTAGGAGGTGACGGAGTGAATTGGGGAAGTGACATCAGAAGTTACATGGTAGCAATGGACCTGCACACTGGTTTTATTATACCCACCCTCAATACATAAAGTGAGATTCGTTTACCATGCAATTCGTACAAATATGTTGTTCTATTGTTTAGGTGCCTACAATGTCCTTATAGTGTGAGGATGCATAATCAGTCTATACTAACCTGGCTGCCGGTCCAGATCCGGACCAGATTCTTTGGCAACACAAGATCTTAATGTTTTTGGGGGGTTTTTCAGCTTCCTGATGCAAACACCTGCAATGTCCCTTTTGACCACTATTCCATTGGGCACTAGAATAGAAAATTTAGTCCCCCATAGAAGAGAAGAAGAAGATGGTGAATATTAAAAACCCAGTGATGAAGGGGTTTATTGTGAATTCCAATCAGGATATAGACTTAAATAGCTTCTCCGAACATTTACTGAGAACATAGTTTAATCTGAAACAATTTAAAGATAACCCACATAGCAATTTCTTACATGGCCAACTCTTTGTAAAAAATTAAAGGAAAATTCTACAGTAAACAAGCTGTGGTAGCCAGGACTTTACTCTCAAATATACGGTAAAGTATATTTCTAAATATTTACAGAATTGTACTGTAACTTTTACAAATGTTAACATTTTTTGTAATGGTTTATAACTGTGTAATTAACATTGTGTGTTCATATAAAAACAGTTTATACCCAGTTGTAATATACTCATGTATACTCATAGAAAAAATACATATATATACAGTGTATACTCAATTTAAGGGATATTAATCATCATAATAACGGTTCATGATCATGTTTTTACAGTTCAGAATTGTATGAATTAAAAGTTTGTGTTATAATCATTACTGTTAGTAATAAAAAATATTTTATGGTACAAAATGGAAGCTGTGGTGCCCAAGCTTTACCATCAAATATACAGTGGCACTGTTTTGGTTTTACAGGATTGTACTGTAATTTTGTTGTAATCCTGTTTTATGGTTTATTCTTCCATGCCATAAAGGTTTTACAAAAAATGCTCCAAAAACACACTTAAAAACAAGTAAAATTCAAGTCTTTTCTAGAGATAATACATAAATTTGATCATTTTACATCGATAAATCATATTTTCATATCTTTTTGACTGTTTAAATTTAAGGTCTTACTCAGTTTTGAGAAATACAGTCATTTTCTTATTTAGCCGTGGTTTGCTGTTAAATTTACAGACATTTTTTCACAGTGTAGAACCAGCTTTTGCACAGCTCAAGTTCTAAAATGACACATCAAAACATATGCCTGCATCAGATGTGCCAGATAAATACCCAACTAATCCCCGGATGTTTGGCAGATTCTTATAATCTGCAACATTTTTACCCATTTTGTGAATCATCATCTCCCATAAACACTAAAGTAAAAATGCAGTTAGTCCCTCTTCAATAACTTAAACTTAATTTCACACCTTTAGAATAAGATTTGTTTGAAGAATATTTCCATAGATTTACAAATCCCTCGTGCTGTCAGGAAATAACCTATTCTAAATGATACGGGGTCTAGGAATAAAGACTGAGATTATTGTTTTCTCCACCATTTCCTTTATATGCATCTGCAGGCTGCCTACTTTGAGCTCCTTACAGGGCAAATTACTTTCTTATCAGTTATACATGTCATTGTGCATTCAGGGTGCTATTTTAATTTAAAATGTGCCCTGCGCCCTGCTGCCAGACCAGTTGTTTTTATTTCTAGCTATGGATCTACATTTTTTAAAAGGCAAATTGGAGTTGATTAAACGTTGTGTAATAATCCAATTACATCGATAGCTTCCTGAACATGAAAAGCTTGAAGTTTCACCCGAAAAAGATTTAGAGTAAGGGATTGAAATGGTACGCGAAATGATTTTATTGGTTGTCTGGCATTTGACGGATGATGTTGTCATGGTTCCTTGAACTTAGCTTTTTGGAGGAGTCCAAATACTTGTAATTAAACTCCCATCTGTCCTTCCTCACCAGCCACCATTCATCATCATCATAGCAATTTCATTAGTTGTCTCTGCATTAGGAGCATGCTTGTGCAGACGGACCAAAAGGAGTTTTGTTTCTTCATATTTGTCCTGCTGGATTGGGATCTCCAGTGGTGCAATCATGGCTTTTTAACTCGAGAGAAGGGCCGGTTCTTGCTCACATCTCAGCGTGGATGTGAGCTGACTATGAGGCCGTGCCCCTGCTGAGCAACCATCAGAAGGCCTGTAATTACCTTGAGCCTGACATACAAAAAGAGAAGACAATGACCCCCGCTGACAGTTTTGATCTGAACAATGGCAGTCATTTGAAGAGCTTGAGCGATTCTAATTTAAAAAGTCAATGCTTTGACAGTTCAGAGGAGCTCGTGCTGTGCTAAATTTTACTCTGTGGCTGGCAATATTGTCAAACTCACATTAGGCTTCAAGTGATGATGATTCTGAATTGGCTCAACAGCTGATTGTAAACAGACACCGATTGATTCACGTTTGTTTTTACCCACAGGAAATCAATAGGAATCATGAATTGTTTGTTCAACCGAAACATTGATTATTCTCCGTATGCTTCTGAATGTACACTTTCATGCAACATCCTTAAGTCCAGGATAAGATCTGAGGAATCTATACAGTTTCAATGTGAAACGTAGATATATAAATTGCATATACTCTCACGGACCACTTTAATTGGTACAGCTGAAATGCAAATTTCGAATCAGCCAATCACATTCATTCAGGCATGGAGACATAGGCGAGACATTCTGCTGCAGTTCAAACCGAGCATCAGAATGTGGGATAAAGATGATTGAAGTGACTTTGAACGTGGCATGGTTGTTGGAGCTGGACTGAGTATTTCAGAAACTGTTGATCCACTGGGATTTTCTTGCACAACATCTCTAGGATCTAGAGAGAATGAAATGAAAAAGAAAAAGTATTCAGTGAGCAGCAGAGTGCAAATGCCTTCTTGATGATTGATACCACAAAGAATTAAGGCTGTTCTGAAGGCAAAAGGGGTCCAATCTGCTACTAATGAGGTGTACCTAATAAAGCGGCCACTTATTTATAATAATAATATAATTATTTATTAATAATAGAGCTTATTTACCTCTAGTCATCTGTTTGGCTTCACCTAATGAAACCTTGAGATCAGTTTCATATTAACTAAAGCTACTCCAGTCAGATTGCCTGAGGGTTAAAGTTAGATTTCACACACCCTTTTTCCTAAATGCTACTTTCTGTAGTTTGAAAGAGTGTAAATGCTTTCAGAAATATAAACACTGACTGTTTATTTTGTACATTAACAAAATGCAAAGTGAGCAAACAAAAGAAAAACTAAATAAGATCAATGTTTAATATTTCTTCTGTTTGCCTTACAACAAACGTCATTTTTTAAGGTACACTTGACTTTAAAACACTTTAGCAAGATTATAGGTGTAATATCAGCCAATTAAACTAAACAGGTGGTAAGGATTATCAATGTCATATGTAGGTTGACACGCAGTGATGAACTAAAACAGAAACAGCTGTGTAGGAGGCTTAAATCTGGGTGAGCAACAGTCTGCAGGAAACAAATGCAGCTTAAACACTTGTACCCACATTTTTAAGTTAGAAACCTGAACTTTTTTCTATTAGGAGCTGATTTATTTTTACTAATAGTACTCTATAGAAGCTTCATAACATTTTTCTGTTTGAGATTTAAGCAGCTGTAAACAGCACAAAAGGTATTTGTTTTCCTTTTTTTCCTATTCATTCTGATGAGTGAAAACAATGAAAATATAATTTGTCTTTCACAATTTAATTATTTGTAGAGTATTAAAACTAAATTCCATTGTTTATTGCATCAGTAAGGTACGAATGACAAAATTTCTGCACTTTCTAAAGTCATTGATGGCCTTTTCAAACCAGTTTTGAATTCCATAACCATAATTATTTCACAGTTCCTCGAACCAGCACATTACAAAGTTCATTCCGGGTTGAGCGCTCAGAGTGAGTGAAGCATAGTCTGCAGAAAAGAGGAAGTATTAGTGCTCTGCTCCACCAGCATGCTCTGCTTCCTTTTCAGACTTAATGCTTTCAGCCATAACAGACAGTAGCCTTATCGCAAGGAATGTCAATCAAAGTTTCTTGCATTTTCAAGAGTATATTCAAAAGAAGTCGGGCAGCACAGTGGCGCAGTGGGTAGCACTGTTGCCTTCCCGGTAGAAAGTTGTCGGTTCGAGGCTCGCCGGTGACCTTCCTGGAAGGAGTTTGCATGTTCTCCCTGTGCTTGCGTGGGTTTCCTCCGGGTGCTCCGGTTTCCCCCACAATCCCCAAAAACATGCGGATAGGTTTATTGAATAAGCTAAATTCCCCTTAGGTGTAAATGTGTGTGTGTGAATGTTGCCCTGTGATGGACTGATGTACCCTCACCTCTCACCCAATGTGTGCTGGAGATAGGCACCGGCAGACCCCCGTGACCACGAAAGGGAATAAGCGGGAATGAAAATGAATGAATGAACTTCAGTAGTCTATGGTATAGACATATAGACATTTTCAATTATATGTTGCAAAGGTTTATATGCAATTTTCTTTTTCTTGGCCATTTTCAGAAAATATGAATGATTGGAACAGAAATAGGTATTTATGTTGAGATTTCTTAGTTACGTGTTACATTTGACATTGTTTCCTTTTTTATTTAGTTACGTATACATAATTGAGACTCGCATTTTGAAGCGTCATCACGCTGGCGCCGTCAGTACCCAATGCGCGAGTTAGCATGTTAGCATTCTCTAGCAAAGTTTCACGAGTTAAATTCAGAGATTAAAGATATTTAGCTGTATCGGAGAGCAAAAAGAAGGGCACACGTTATAACTGTAGCTGTGTGTTTGTTGATCCGTAAAATCTCTTCCTGCAGTTATCACGGTCTCATATGAATTTTCTAACAGAGTTTTGTGTCAACAAAAATAGTCACAATAAAAGAAAACAAATATAATGTCTGTATCAGTTTTCGAGCCCCATCTTTGATATACATACAGCTACAAGGATGACACTCATGGTTAGTGGTTTGGTGAAGCCATTTATTGTTAAACAATTGTGTGTACTCTTTTTAAATCATAAACTTTCCAAATGACCTTGACTAAAAGTTTACACACCCCAGCTCTTAATACTTTCTGGTAATTCGGCTCATTTTTCTTAAAGTGTCCCTTATTCTGCTCCTTGAAATAGCCACGCCACATACTTTCGCTCAGAAGTCAGAAATGTCAGCACATCACTGGATGAAAGAGGCAAGGGTTTATCAGGAGCCAGAAACTGAGCACAACTGTATCTGCAAGTTCTTAACTGAGCTGTACTGGGGAAAAAAACACATTATTAGCCGAGAAAAGACCAGAGGCTCAGATTGAATCCTCAGGTTACACTTTTTAATGTGTCCCTGGTGTTTTTAAACAATGTCACTGTGATTCTTACCAGAACTTCTCAGTTTACATTAGAGAATGCGGCCTACAGGGGAAAGTGTGTGTGAATTCTGAATCTGACCTTCAGGCAATCTGACTGAAATCGGTTTAGTTTACAGTGAACTGATCTGGAAGTTACATAACAGTGTCCTGGAGGCAAACAGGTGACTACAGCTGAAACAATTAACATAAAAGGAATCAAACTCCAAAAGTGTGGATAGTCGATGAATATTTGACAAAACATAGATCCTCGGATCATCCTGGAGCGACATGAGATTGTTCAATACACTTCAATGTTTAAAATGAATGATTTATGACCATAAACCTGTTCATAACTGAATACTTCTGTCCGATAAATTAATTATTGTACATAAATCACTCAAATAAATCAAACAGAAATGGGTAATGTAATCAGAAACACCATGAATAGGGTGCTGCATTGTAGAGCGAGGTTGTGTTAATAGAGCCTCGAAAAGAATGTAATTTAAGACGGCTCTTCATTTATGTCTGTAAACGCAGGCTCTTCCATTTTCATGCAAATAACTTCAAGTGGAGCAGGATATGTATCTCTCAGAAGCCAGACAGAATGGAACAGCTGAACAAAAAGAGATGTCTAACCCTTCTTTGTGTTTAATATGTTTATAAAACCCCCAAGAGTGAGCAGAGAAAATGAAATTAACTTTTTAAAGGAAATTGACTGACTTTCCATTAAGATTCATTTGTGCACTTAACGAAAAAAAGTAGATATTTGCCGCATGTTCAATTGAGTTTGTGTCTTATCAAGACTTTTATGTCTTTGGGATGAAAAGTAAAGGGCTAACTTAATTACATTTAAAATCATTTCAATATGAAGCATAGCAGAGTTTGCTTTTTGTCCAGTTCAGCTTAACTTCAGATGACAGGCCATGTACTCGCCTTGCACTGTAAAAAGAGACTGAAGTAAAGTAAGATTTAATTAAAAACTGGAGGTATTTATACAACTGCAGCCAGTGCCAAACATCGCACTAAATTCAGCTAATGGCAATGCTAATTATTTGACTTTAAAGTGGAAGTTATTCAAATTTGAGTACCAACCCCAAGCTTAATTTAATTCACCACCTTCAGATAACCTACTAATAAAAAGTGTCACAATGTCTCTTCAACTAATCCTCTCATTTTAATGATGCATCCTGTCTGCTCACAACTTTGAAATTGGAAGTTGTTGTTTTTTATCCTTCCCAAACCAATGAAATCACTGACTGATGTAAACTATGCAGCTAGACTAGAAAAGGTGTCACGTGTTCCTGAGAAGTCAGGCTGACAAAAGCATGAGCAAAAACAACAAAAATCTGATAAAATCTAGTCTCCTATTAGCCAAAAAAAAGTAGGCAAAATACAATTTTCTGTGTTTTTAGTCAGAATCCTATTTTCGCTGGGTGGTTGGTTGGTTGGTTGGTTGGTTGGATGGTCGGTCAGTGGGTTGGTCGGTCGGTTGGATGGTTGGTCGGTTGGATGGTTGGTCGGTTGATTTGTTGGTTGGTCAGTTGGTCGGTTGATTTGTTGGTTGGTTGGTTGGTTGGTCGGTTGGTCGGTTGATTGGTTGGTTGGTTGGTTGGTTGGTTGGTTGGTTGGTTGGTTGGTTGGTTGGTTGGTTGGATGGTTGTTTGGTTGGTTAGTTGGTTGGTTGGTTGGTTGGATGGTTGAGTCGGTTAATTGATTTGTTAGTTGGTCAGTTAATTGATTGTTAGTTGGTTGGTTGGTTGGTCGGTTAATTCGGTTGATTGGTTGGTTGGTTGGATTGGTTAGTTTAGTTGGTTGGTTGTTTGGATTTGGTTGGTTGGTTGGTTGGTTGGATTTGGTTGGTTAGATGAATTAGGTCGATGGGATTGGTCGGTCGGTTGGATGGTTAATTAGGTTGGATGGATTTGGTCGGTTGATTTGGTTAGTCAGTTAGTCAGTTGGTTGTTGGTTGGTTGGTTGGTTGAATTAGGGTTGGTCAGTTGATTTGTTGGATTGGTTGGTTGGTTGGTTCGTTGGTTGGTTGTTTAGTTGGTTGGTTGGTTGGATTTGGATGGTCGGTCCAGTGGGTTAGTCCGGTCGGTTGGATGGTTAGTCGGTTGGATGGTTAATTCGGTTAGTGGTTAATTGGTTGATTTGTTGATTTAGTCCAGTTGGTCGGTTGGTTGGTTGGTGGGTTGGTTGGTTGGTTGGTCGGTTGGTCGGTTGATTTGTTGGTTGGTTGGTTGGTTGGTTGGTTGGTTGGTTGGTTGGTTGGTTGGTTGGTTGGTTGGTTGGTTGGTTGGTTGGTTGGTTGGTTGGATGGTCAGTCGGCCGGTCAGTCGACCGATTGGTCGGTCGGTTGGTTGGATGGTTGGTTGGTCATTTCTTGATTGGTGTGTTTTGCAGATGCTGTATTAAGTCTCCTTGGCTGACTGCTGTGTCTATAAACCTCACCATTTCTTGTTTTTTTTGGGCGTCTACAAAAAACCTGCATCTACAAAATCAGCACCCCTTGAAACCCCTGTCTGCTTCGAAACCTTAGTCTTGGATAGCATTTTTGATGCAGTAGGTACCTTGTGTCTTGTTGTTGTGTTCAATCTCTCCATGGCGACTATTTAACTCACCTTGGTACAGTTTACCTATTCCTCAAACAAATTAGGCTTTCTACATTGCTGTTTCTGTTTCAGGTCATAACTGAGCATCTTAAGTTTGACATTATTGATATTTAAAACCTGTTTAATATAAAAGGTTGAACATACACCTTACAATACTTGTACAAAACCTCCGAATATGTTCACTCTCTCTTCCACTCACTTTGAATTTTGTGCATTTACAAAAATATTTCATTCAAGTAATTTTCCACTTCTGATGGAAAGTTCAAAGTTTGAAATCACCTCAATGGTTTCATTCTACCTCAGAGTAATGAGCCAGGAAGGGATCGGAGGGTAACTCCACAGAGGTAAGGATGAATTGGTCACATATTTAGACTAAAAAGACTAAAGTCTGTTTTTTCAGAAGTTTCTATTTATAATCTACTTGATGCTCTAACTTCAATGGCAGGTGTACTCTACGCTGACCTAACTAGTTTCTAAAATTAGGATGACAAGAGATAAGGCATTGAGAAGAGAATGCAGAGTTTATGCACAGTTTGCGAGCTCGTGTTTATGTTAAGTTATGTGCTTGAGTAGAAGCAAGACACAACGCAGATCAAGGCAAGGTCATGCCAGTGTCTGCCATGTCAGAGGACACAATGTTCATAGAGCTATGAGACTGTCTGGCTAATGGGTTCCTTTTATTTGCTTCAAATACAAAAACTAAATATAGAAACAGAGATTTGCATTTGAATGCTGTGGTCCTCAGATGCTCAGTGATCTAGAGCTAAATGCTTCACCTTTGAAGATATGCCATGCAGATCACGCTATCTTGAAGTTATCAGATAAAACAGGACACGGGCAAATAAAGCATTAGACACAAGTACGGTAGTTAATGCTGAGGTTTGGAATGAATGAAAAACATTGTTCATTACAATCATCCCACTTTTATTTGTTGTATCAGTGAATGTAATATTACAATTCACACATTTAACTTTTATAAATATCAGATAAACATTAGTCTCTTCCTTTTTACGTATTCCTTTACACATGCTCTTTATTCCCGGAGCATCTCCTGAAGATGGATTGGCTTGATAGGCAATTCATCCACATCCTCCTCTCAAGCTGTACCCACAACAGCTCAATGGGGTTGAAACTCAGATATCTTGCAGTTGAACCTCTGATTACTTCCTGTTTCAAATATCTGAAAGTGTTTTGGTCATTGTCTTGATGTAGGGCGAACTTGTCAAGAAATGTTGGAAGAGTTGGGTCCCAAATCCTAAATATAATACAAATTTATTTTAAATTGGCCTCTATTCAAAATCATGTGATTGGTTTTTTTACTAGACTTGATATCGCTAGTGTAGTCCTGCTCTGTCTCTAGTGTATCTTCTCAAAACATGACAAGTACCAGCTTTTATATCCTGCAAAAAGTCAAAATTAAATTGGACCTGACCATGGAGAACTTGTGGATCACAGTAAACAAGCAACATTGTTTTTAACTTGCACATAAATTATTGAGTTAAATGATCATTTTAATATACCATAAGTTTAATGTGGTCAATAATGTAGCCTTTTAAGCAAGCCGGGTCCAATATAGTGTATAATCTGCAGGTTTGAAACTTAATTTGCACAAAAATCTTCATATTGGTAGAATGATATGGGGAAAACAGATCTTGGATTTAGAGAATTTTGAAGGAAAATATAACTGTCTGTTTGATAAATGTTTTAAATCAAAATCTAAAGTCATTATGATCTATTAAAAAGAGAAATAAATAGTTTTTTGCCAAGCCTTTCTTTTCTCAATTTAACATTTATGGATGAATAACATTTTGTAACCAATCTTATCATTTACTGTCAAACTTTTTTGTACATATTGTCCGTTCATTCCACTTCTCCACTAACGAGGAACAAATCCTTCCACACCTCATGGATTTTTTTAAATGAAACATTCCAAACTGATGCGTCCATGATGCCTGAGGTGATTTGCATTGAGGAAATACACACTGGCCAAGTTCGAGAAGGAATTTTTTCATGTTTGTTTGTTTGTTTATCTATAAGCATTCGTCCTATACAGCCTATGCCTGCTTTAAATAAAGATTCCTATTCATATAAAAATGATCGCATATGTCTTTTGCCATTTCCTTAAAATGACGTAAACAAAAAATCGCAACACAAAAGATGACTACATGAAAACTGGCTAAGCTGGGGATTTTTTTGGTTCAATTTTTAGAAGCTAAAAACACATCAACTTATTTTTATCTTATCTGCATGTGTACACCATGCGTAGGTGGAAAGATGACAGAAATAATATACACATAGGAAATTGTCAATATTAGATCAAAGGTGGTTTGAAGACAATATTGATAAATGATTCTATCAAATAGTGCTTTCTTTATCCACTACCATTTTGCAGCATCCACCACCTGGAGGACCTGACAGCAGACATTCTGGGTCAGATTTTGGCTTATTAGTGAATATCAGAATAAATGATGTAATAAATCACTTGAACTGAGACCAGTGCTGGTTACACTCCTACTGTTTTCTAACAGCCAGAGATTGTATGTCCACTGAGAGTCAAGCTCAGAGATTATAAAATATCACCTGCATGAACAGCCTGCCACTCACAGAATGTAAATGAAGATGGGTAAGGCACACAAACTTTGATGTTGGAAAGTGCTGTTTAAAAAGTTACAAGTAACCAAAACAAACCCCCATGTCTATATGGCTTTCCTAAAACAGAAAATTGGTTGCTATGGTAAACAGTTTGGTTGCTATGGACGGGTCAGTGACATCATATAATGTTCTTTATGTCACTTTAAGCTAAATAAACCAACCAACCAAACCATTATGATTTCTCTAAGTAGAGATAGAGATGTGCTGATATGGTTGCTATGGTAAACATTCAGGTTGCTATGGCGGACAAATATTCCAATAATGTGTTCATACCCTTCCAAATGTGAGGAAAATAAACCAACCCCACGTCTCCATGATTTACCAGAGTTTAGAAAAAATCAGAAAATGAGGTTGCCAGGTTAACAGCTTGGTTGCTAGGGAATTGTCAGTGTAGTGATAAAAATGCATGTTATCACTATGAAATTGCCAATACTCTATGATGTTTCATCTTAAATAAATTAGCATTTTCAGAGGGAAAATGGCTTTTACAAGCCAGCATAATAACATTCGTTTCTTAGCTGTAACGCCACCTCACTTGAACTGAAGCTTCAGTCACTTCCTATTACACAACCGGAGGCAAAGTGGGAGGCTGATGTTTGGTCAGGACCTTTATTTAATATCTTCTCTGAAGGACAGATGGTTAGAAAGTAGCATAACATATCTAAACCTTCATTTTTAAGTTGATACTTAAGTGATTATGTATATAATGCTTGGTATATTTTGAAATAAATCAAAAGATGTTTTCCCGAGAGTTTGTGGAAGGATTGTGAATCATTGAGAAATCACAAGCTCATAAAAATTATGCATAATGCAGAGAGGCCATGAAATCAGGGTGTTCTTTTTAATGAATAAATGCGTACAGATGCATGATTATATGACAATCAGTCCACAATACCTTTGATGAACCTTGATTGACATTTCATTTGCTTAGAATGTCGCACAAATTATTTTTTGAACGCAAAAAGGATGTTATTTTTCAATCCAAACACAGAGCAGCTTGTTTTCCCCCTGCACTGTAACTGAGTGATGGGCTCGAGCAGAGAATTTCAAGGTCTTAGAGAGACCCTTAGAGGCTGACGGAGGAAAAGGAGTCAGTGTTGGGAATCTCTGGCCTTGCATGGGAAGAAAAACAAATAGTGCTTCAGTCTTTTTCAGTCAAATCTCAATTTTAAGAGATTTCCTGTTATCGGAAAGATACCAGATTCATCTTTAGATTGCTTAAATGATATATTTATACAGGCTAAATATTAAAACATTTCATGAAGTATATGTATTTGCAAAAACAGTTATAGTATATAACATAGTATATACAGTATGTTGGGTTTTTTTTTACTTTTACCAAAATGAGTTTTAACAATTATGATGCGTGGCAGTTTTAGAAGCTGCACAGCTTGTTTTACAGAAACTCTTAAGATCTCAATCATTAGCCTAAACAACAAAAAGAAAAAAAGGTAATAGATAATAAAAGTGTACTTTTCCAGCCACGCTGCATTTTTTGCTCAAGTAACTTCCTGGAGACTTGAGGCTAGGTGAGATTGTTGGGACGTTTGTACTTTATTTTTCATTCTCTTCACATCAAGAGATTGCTTTCTTTGATTTATAATAGTATCAAATAACACATGAGTTTCATGTGTCGGTTTATCGGTTACATGTTGCAGCTGTTGAAGACTCTTAAGGACAATCATATGCCAATGTCTGATTCCATGAACATCTGCACAGTTCATGAAAACACAGTGGGGGGGGGGGGGCTTTTGTCAAGTTCAGATCAGGGTCAGCATTGTTCATGAGAAACTTCCTTAACTTCTAACAATTGTGAGGTTTGAGCTGCAGACAAAGAACGTCACGTTATTATTAATTGTTTTTTATCGTAATTAATTTTGATTATGATTTGTAACCCTAAAACTTGTGTCCATATCTTTATATTATTTACATTTAATTTGATAAGTATAATAAAAAAAATAATGACCGTAAAAATAGCAGATCAATAAAAAAAAAATAATGATGTCAAACTTTTTGCTCTAAACTTTTTAAATAATTATGATTCTTTATCATAACAGGAAAGAGAGACGCTGATAATGTTGAAATAAACTACACTCACATGCAGGACTGCAGCTGATTTATTTATTAAAACTAAATTAAGTAGACAAAAGAGCACCTAACGGGGAAAACCTACTAAAACTAAACTTGACACAACTAAACGTAAGCTCAGAGCAGGCAGAACACTGGAAAAAAAGGTGATCATAAGTAGAAAACAAGAGGATCTGGTGTATCAAACAAGTCAGATGTATAGTGAACACTATTACCCAACAACCAGTGATCAGCAACCAGACTAAACAAGGGGCGCCTGACAACAGAAAGGAGAAAAAAGTGAAAGTATTTGCAGGGAATGTGCACAGAAAAGTAAAGGAGCACAAACATGACATTATTCCGTCTTGCCTCCAGGACAAAGAGAAAAGCAAGGATTGAAAAAAAAGCATACACCAGTACAAACAGGGAATTCGAGACCAAGAAACACAAATGAACTGTGGTGTGGCCCCCTTAGGAGAGACCTTAGGAGAGACTCAAACTCCTAAGATAATTTAAGAGTTTTGTCCATGCCAAGGTGGGGCAGGTGGAAGCCTCCATGGGCTCCAGCAGAGAAACCCGAACCATGTTGAAGTATGCAGAACTGGAGGACCATGCTGGACCAAGCAGGACAGTTAAATCTGGGTGTGTTTGATCAGGGTCATTCAGAAAGTTTCCGTTGTCAGTATGATTTAAAAAGAGTAAACTCTGTTGGCGAATTGTTATTGTTATATTCTAAAAAGAAAATAGACAAAAAAACTAAAAATGTTCCTTATTGTAAACTTTTGAGCACAGGAAGATAAAGGGGCACAAACTTGGTCAGACAACTTGCTGAAAATATTGATAGAATATTGATAGATAATACTAAAAGTTTAATACTAAATATGTAAATGTTTTTTAGTCGGAGTGCATTGTTGTAACAGGGTTCTTTTAATTATATATTGCTGAAAAAAATGTATCATATTAATATTTTTAAAATGCTCTTGTTGCCGAAGGTTCTCATTGTCCACTGAATGTTTCACTGCAAGTTTCTCTTTGAGTTGTCAAATATTAACTATTATTTCATAATAACACCTTTGATCTGAAACAGCCAACCATAAGGTTGTGATAAATTAATTTTTTTTTTTTGTTTTCCTTTTGTCATTATTTAGTTGTTCAAACCCTGTCTATATTTTCTGGTACTTTCATCACATTACAAAGTTCCAGACATGTCAATGCAATTCCCCCAGTTTTGCTAAAAGCCTACTCTTTTTTTAGCCATCTGGGTATAGGCCCCACAACTCCTTTACCTAAACATGAAGAAGTCTTCCTTGAAAAATATGTTCACGCTTCATATATATTCATGTATTTAGTAAAATGCTTTTATTTAATCTGTGTTGAATATAGTCAGAGGTACATGGCTATATTTACACAAACTTGAGAGCTCTTACTGGCTTGCTAGCTCACGCAAAACTACCTCCTGGATTTCACATAGCTGCCTGTATTTTATTTACTCCTTGTAGGAAGTTCAAACTTCAGAGCTGAAGTAGTCAGAGGTGAAGAAGTGTGTGTGGGAGAACACACAGGAAAATGGAAAAAGAGGCTCAAAAAACTCATAAATTGCTTAAAGTTGTACAATAATTTGAGAGAAGATAGTATCAGAAGAAACTTGATGTAAAGGAGCTCGGACTGAATCATCATATATACACTGTTAAAAATGTCCGTGAATTTTACTGCAAAGTACCATATAAATGTTCACAAAACATTATAAACATTATAAAAAATGTATTAAGTTTTACAGAGTAATTTTTTACATTCATATGTATATATAAATATGTATGCATATATTATTCGAATTAATAAATTACTGTATCACCCCTAGTAGAAAAACTTTCAAACTTGTTCAAACTTTCTCCACTACAGTCACTACACAGAGTAATGTTTAGGTTAGGCTTCTAAGGGTACACTAAATCATAAGCAGAAAATTGAGAGTTATGTTGGTCATAAAACTCAGTAAGTAGTGTGTACTGGCAAATGCTGAATTCCTGACCTCGATTCAACCAGGAAGAGAACACTCATGTCCAGTGAACTGGAACTTAAACATACAATCTTGAACATCTCATCAAACACCAAAGCGACAGAGCAGTCTGCAGTTTCTCATGCATGTCAGATACAGACATTTATTCTTTATTTGAGCTATTTTTCCAACTAACCTTCACAGAAAGTTGCTGCTTTTAGAATTACTCTCACTAGTGTTATACAATGATTGAAACCTAATCTGGAGCTAAATCATGATGTAATTACCCTTGTAATATAAACTGGTGCTTGCACAACAATCTAATAACCAGTTTATTTCTACGTACAGCCTTAAAGAAGTTTTTAATGACTGAATGTCAGGGAAGTTATTACTGGTTATCGTTTGAGAGTAAATAAGTGATCGTTTCTGTAAAAAAAAAAAGTTAGAAACAGTCTTTTAAACCATAAACAAAAACTGTATTAAAGTTAAACCCACTACAATCCTTTCAGTCACGCGTCCTTGTGAAATAGCAGTCATTTAGAAACTGAAAGAGCATCAGAAAAAATTCTGTAACCAGAAACAAAAGGTTTATTTTTCGTGCGAGCTGAAGCTGAAAATCTGGTATGGATTAGAAACGCAAGATTGCACAAGAACCACGTGGATGATTCAATGGGGAATTTTCCCCAAATAAATGGTAGTGAAACTGAATAAAACTTTTTTTCCCAAATTACTCAATTATTAGATTAAAGAGAACTTGACACGAAGAATTCCTTTTTAACTGGTTTATTGCCTCAACAGGTTTATAGCCAAATCATTTAAAAGTAAATGCAACTCAAAGCAGTACAAAAGCAGAGATATCCCATAGGGAGTGCTGGTTTTTCTTCCACATAAATGAAAATTCACATTTGTTAAGAAACACAACCCATAAAAGAGTAAATGTAAAGAAACTGACATAATGCATTCTTTATAAAGGAATTGCGGTAAGAACCATATGATTCATAAAAAGACCATCCACTATAATAATAATCTGCCCTGATAACAAAATTATTAAGTTTACTTACAAAGCTATTTACAAAAAGATCAGAGCATTTACAGTTTAGTGGTAGTCAAAAAACTCCAACTGATGGATGTATTCGTTTCACATTGTTTAACACACTCAAAGGTTTTAAGGTTAATGCCACATTTTGTCACAGTTCTGCAGGAACTGTGCTCAGATTCCAGGTCAAACGTCTTCTGTCACAGCATTCTGGGTTGGTAAATATGATGCCTGTGTCAAAAACAAGAATAAATAAATAACTGTCAGACATCTTATACATGTTTACACACTGTCATTAAACAGTTGAACTTTGTGACTGCTGTGAGCTGCAAAGAGGTTTAATATTTATTTTCTATGTCCATGAACACATCAACTCAACGAAACTCGACAATTTCATGTGAATAATGTTTTCAAATAAAAGAACTGATAATGAGTTTTACTTAATTTTGGCCATCTAATACTATTATAGCAACTAACCATTTAACCTCTTGAAGGCTCAGACCCTTTTTGAGTGTTTTTTTACTACTTTACAGTTTGTTCTAATAAATTATCTTTAAAACAAGGTTTAGGCAATTGCAAAGTACCACCCCGGGCTGTTTTTACTAATATTTTTTATTATTAAATTACACAATTCCACAACAAATCTGAAATTGTAAAAAAAGAAAAAAAAAATTCAAAAGTATTACATTTTGTCATTATTTTACTGCAAAAAAAATGAGAACTGACCGTTTTTATGTTTCATAACAAAATAAAAAACTCTTCAGACAAAATAAAAAATATTCAATTCACCAATAAAGCAAATACTAGGTTGAAAAAAAGTAAAAATTATGGTAAAAAAAAAAAAACCTTGCCTAACCCTTTTACACTATTCCAATAACTTTTAGTGCCATTGTGCTTTAATTGTGCCAGAACTTTGAAAAGCACAAGCCATCTCACCGTTCTTGCCCCTATCCCTTCTTTCATCTCTGAATGGCACTGACTTAGGGTCTAAAAAATAACACACGACTGCAAAATTTATCACATTTTAATTTGAATTACCTAGCAAACTATGAATCATAACTTTATAATGTTTATTAAAAATCAAATATGGCTAAGCAGGGCTCTAGAGTGCGACCAATTTGGTCGCATATGCGACCTAATTTCTCAATAGTGCGACAAAAAAAAATCAAAGGTTGCACCGGTGCGACCCGTCGTTCGAGTGGGAAAAAAAAAACGAAACTCCGTCTACGGCCGGTCCGCCTCCTGCGCGCGGCTCACAACACGCGTATCACCCATTCATGTGGCTCAATACGCGCCTATCGCGGCAAGCGCGCCGCTCAATTCGCGTTTACCGCACCGCTGAAGCCTCAGACGCGCGCAAACGCGTCTTTGCATTGACTTAACATGGAAACCCTCCGCGCTTACCGCGCGAACCGCGTTCGATGTGAACGTACCTTTACAGCGGCAGGCAGCTGCAAACAGATCATCAGACGAGGCCGAGATGATAATTAAGTTTAACGTTGCCTACAATATTGCAAAAGAAGAACTACCCTTCACTAAATTCAAGTCCGAAATAATTCTTATGAAGAAAAATGGCTTGAACGTAAACCCGACGTACAGCAATTATGTCGCGCGCACACAATTTATAGAAGTCATCGCAGAAACATTGAAAACAAAAGACGTCTGTGCAAATTGCGAACAGTGCGTACATGGAATTCCTGATCGACGGAGACACATATATCACCACAAAGGAATGCATCATTGTGTCCGGTTGTATCTTGCGGAAAGGAAGACAGATGAATATATTATTGAACACATTGAGGTCGAGCATGCTCATGCCCAAGGTAAGCCATGTCATGTCATGGAGCCTATGTCAATAATATGTCTACCGTCTCGTTACTGCATTAACCATAATATTCTGACACTTAAAAATGAAAAAATAAATAAATAGGCTGCATTTTAAACTCTTGATCTGGG
The DNA here is from genome assembly GCA_007224835.1 of Danionella cerebrum. Taxonomy (NCBI): domain Eukaryota; kingdom Metazoa; phylum Chordata; class Actinopteri; order Cypriniformes; family Danionidae; genus Danionella; species Danionella cerebrum. The sequence goes on from SRMA01006955.1 coordinate 127,829, forward strand.
TAGTTAATGGTATTATCGTTTTTATTTGTATTTGCTGCTCTTAGGGACCAAAATCAGTTTAAAGTTTAAATTTCAGCTCAGTAAAGCACTTTAAACACCTTTTCAGTAAGTTTTAGTTAACTTTCTTGTGGAATTGTGCTTCAAATAAAGAACTTTATATTGACCAGGTTGTTAGTTAATCATTTACAAGTCAATATTGTCTATATGGACAGTGATTTAAAAAATAAATAAATGAATAGATAACTAAAAAAAGTGAACTTGTGAAAATGGGGTGTTAAATGTGATGCAGTTGAAAATTTGGGTGCACCTAAGAAAAAAATTTAGGCGCACCAGTGCAACCAGTGCAAAAAGTTAGTCTAGAACCCTGCTAAGCTAATTACTTTAGTGACACCAGTCTGAAAAGATATATCAACCTGACTGGGAGTTTTGTCAAAGTTTGGTGGCTGTAGCTCAATCGGTCTAAGAGGAGATACGTTATCATTTTTTTGTCGGACGAAAACAATATAGAAGCTAACATAAATAAACACAAAAACGTTTTTTGATTTAGTTAACTTTTAAATAAACCAATCACTACATTTGTGGACTGGTCTTTTTCAAAATCAGAAAAGAGTCGCTAACTTGTTTCCTTCACCATTCAATAAAAAAGACATCCAAGCTGTATTTCAGGTCATGTTTTGTCATGAAAAGAATATTAGTGAAGTGGAACGGACTGGGTTTTTGTTTTGTTTAGCAGGTCTCTCGATCACGTTTTATAATCTGACACCACAGTTTATTTAAAGCACGACGTGTATAAAAGCAATGCTTGGTGTACATTTCAGAGTGTTTGCATGTTTTTATTAAAGATATAATTAGCACATCTTTACAACATGGAAACATTCATATTAAAAACACAGCTTACCTTGTTTTTCCTGTGCCATCTTCTGCCCAGTAAAGTGAGAAGCACAACAACAGCCAGAATAACCACAACCACAACCACGATTCTAGGAATAGGGACTGTTTCTGGTTCTCCTATAGCCGAGGAAAGCACTGGTAGAAAAAAACATAGAAAGAATACATTAGGATCAATTATGTGTAAATCAATATCACGAAAGACAGTCTTTGCAAATGTAACAGTAGACTTTGCCTCATTTTCAGTGTAAACAGGAAGCATTTGTTAAATGCCCAAGAATGTGAATGTTTGCGAATCCATTTCACTTTCTCACATGACCATAGAGGTGACAAGGAAGTAATGTGATACCATTTTTATTCATGTAAAACAAAACATCGAAGATGTCTCAAATAATTTACCAGTTTGATGAATCACGATTTCAGATATTGAACTTTTTACAAAACTATTAGCACCGTGAGAACATGCATTTTTTTACGTTCCCCTGGTGATATTTAACAGAGACAGTTTTATAAACACTTTAGTTTTCAAGAAGACTAGTGTTGGTAAAACTACATAACTAGTAATGTTATCTTGAAATTACTCAATTATTATTTAAATAAAGATAATTTTGATTAAACTAAATTGATGAATTAAGTTCCATAACCTACCAGATATAAGCTGGCGCAGCCTTTACTGTCTTAATTTTTTATAACTAGCTGTAAGTTGTTTATTACTCTTATTTTGACTTTCATTTCTGCAGCAATGGCAAATTATATCTTGTGTTTATCACGAATGCTCTGGTGTATATTAACCTTTGAGTATCGTGTACATCAACAAGTTCATCAGCAAGATAACAGCTAAGTAGACTTGAAAAGGGGAAGGAAGTTACCAAATGTACAAGTGACAAACCAAATTTACCTGCCAGATTCACTTCGTGGGGTGTTGCTCTTCCAACTCCAGTCTGAACATCTACTATTACATAGCATTGGTAGAGTCCTGAATCCGTATGTGAGATGTTCAGGAGAAGCAGCGAACAGTTGGTCTTCTCATTATTAAGGAAAAGTTGTGTTCTCCCAATGTATTCCGCAGCAATAATGTTTTTTTCTTCTGGGTAACTACTCAGAAGTTTATCATCTTTCTGCCATGCCAGCCTATCGTAACCAGAACAATTACATGGTAATAGTACGTTCTGACCAGCATAGCCTTTTATTTGTCCCAATACAGAAGCATCTGCATAAAAAGAGAAAAAGATTAGAATATTTGTAAAACAAACAATAAACTGTTGGTTAACTTTTATATTAATAGTGAGTAGATCAATAGTAAAAAAAATGTTCACTCACTGGTTATCAATAGAAGTGTTAGCCCTGTCAGAATCATCTTGCTTGACCTGGAGAAACAAAAATTTGGTTTTAGGTCTGTGTTTGCTGTTTGAAATATTCAACTGATAAACTGATTTTAAAAATAACGTTTGTGCAACGTGATATATAGTAACGTGTTATGTTGTGATATATTGCGAGACACGTGATGAAAACTCCTAATCAAAGAAATGTTATAAAATAAAACTATACGTAATGTAAGGATGTTGTGTTAAAAACTGCCATTATACATGAAACAATGAGGTCGAAATAGCAAATTCTGCAAATGTGTCCGAATAGCAAGTCGTAAACGCATGCGCACATCGATAAACTTCGTTAAATCACTCTGCGAAATGCAGAATAATGGCGCATTAAATGTAAAAGTAAACAACATAGTTCTGACCTTTGGTTCATTTTCCCCCCTGGAGCGAGTCTGAGCGCAACGACCGCGACTGCTTAAAATGGAAATGACAGAAATGAAACTAGCAGCGGTTTGACTTATATACGCCTCCTGGTAGACGCGCCTACGCCACCTTCCCGCGCACACAACACATGGTTAGTGTGGTGACTGGGGTCTTTGTTTAGTTTAGGATTTCACCTGGAAGGTATTTGTAGCACCTGGATCTGCTATCGAATCACGAGCATGACTTGTTTACTGTGTTTAACAGTTTCTGTTGAAATAGACTGGAAAGGTTTTGTGTAATCCGCCAGGGGGCGCTAAAGCATTTTCACTTTCTCTCAACGGTTTGCATTAACCAGCTGCACGGGCAATGACCTGACACGCTTTGTCTTGGAACTCACACTGTATTACTGATTACTGTATGCAGACTTCCTGAATTAATAATAAAAACAAGGCAGTGAGAACTCTTCTGGAGAATTAACTTAATAGTATATGCTTTTCTACCTCTTTTAAAGGTAAATTAGCCTTCTTACGTTCTAAAGGAAACATTCTTCTGAATTTTTAAATATATAAATTAATATTAAATTAAATCAAAATAAAAAAATATCAAATAAAAAAATATATGCTTATTAACATATACTGATCTGTTTGTAGATCTATAAACTATATTTACTATAAACTATATTTTTCTTAAAATGACAGCATGGTTTCTATTACATGTTATTCTATTAGAAATAAATGTCTTCTCTTATTGAACCAGTATGATGATGATTCTCTGCATAACCTACATCATATCCACATGGTCAGAATGTTTGAAATCAAATCCGTTTTAGATTAAATGACCATTGACCTTGACTTGAAATGCTGTGTTTGCCAAAGTGTGGTCATGTGAAACCAATACAGTAAAATCATGTACATTCCAAAGACTGTATTTTAATTTACATTTTTAACCAATACCCCATTAAAACTTAATGTCCTGGAGACATAATACGGAGATGTTATGGCTTGGGAGTGTCCAGTGATGGTAATACAAAACAGTAAAAATACATCCCATCTGCCTTTTGATAAAGCCTAAGGTAATCTTGGGATCATCAAGATTCAAGAAGAATTAGACATATTTTTACATGCTTTTAAATATTATTGATTTTTTTTTAAATAAATTACCATTAAAAACAACTCAATGTCTCACGAATGCAGACATACAGATGCCTTTTTTCTGTTTTACAAGAATTTACACGATGAGCTTATGATGACTGCATATCGCTATGTAATTAACACAGAAATCAATTATTGTTGTTGTTGTTGTTGTTGTTGTTGTTGTTGTTGTTGTTGTTGTTGTTGTTGTTGTTGTTGTTGTTGTTGTTGTTGTTGTTGTTAATGATAATAACAATACATTTGTGATTGTAAAAAATAAATCTTTACCATTGAGAGACTAGTAGCATCAATTCCAGTAGATGGCACTCAAGGTCTTTTTTTTCCTCGTCAACCTGTTTTAATTTAATCTCACTATGACAAAAAACATAACATTTTAGCAAGAATTTAACAAGATTTTAAACAAGATTCTGAAATATATTTTTAATCAGTTCTAATATGTATTAAATAGGAGAGTACCAATATATAATGATACAATACACCACGACACAACGTTTATCTTGTAATTACTCAGATAGTTCCATGTGAAAAATAGCAATACACGTTTTATGAGAAAGAAAGGGAATTTTAAAGGTAAAAATTACTATAAAATAATTATAGAAACACCTCTCTCGCTCAGATAACTACAGAATCTTCCTCGTTATATTTCATGCTCTGAGGGAACAAACTATCGCTGCCCCCTAGAGGCTAGATAATATTACACGCTCACATACGCACCAAACTAGACTCTTTTGTTAAACGCTTTATGGTCTTACAATTTTTTTATTTTAAATGTCTTTTATTTTATTTTATTTTATTTTATGTCTTTATTTTAATGACAGTTTAAACATTGAAATAGTTTAAGTCTAATAGTTTTTAAAGCCGTAATTTATACACAGTAAAATCCTAAGAGTTAAATTAACTCTACTCAGAGTGTATTTGGTCCCACTCTATATAGAGTTAAACCAACTCTGAAGGAGAGTTATTTAAATAAGTCTTTTTGAACTAAACAGTCTATTTTTGTCTGTTTTTACTCTTTCTGGTGTGGACTTGGTCCCTCTCTGAATAGTTAATATTTAGTTTGCATTTTCCATGCAGATTTGGAAAAACATGAAGAAAATAGATTATTAAATTACTCTTTCTCAGAGTCGGTTTAACTCTATATAGAGTGGGACCAAATATACTCCGAGTAGAGTTAATTTAACTCTTAGGATTTTACTGTGTAGTTTGTCCAAAGGATGTAAAGATCAATCATTGTCCGTGAACCAAAATGCCTTTTGTGGATTAAAATTCTTAAGAAATATTAATAATGTGGTTTGAAATCTCTCGAGTCAGACATGACAATATTTGACATTAACAATAAAAGTAACCAATATTTAACAACCATCAACACATTTTCACTCAAACCTGTTTTTTTAGTTCCAAAATCTTTGCTTAGAATAGTATGATGCCTACCTTGACTGGAATAAGCATGGTTATGTGGTCGCTATCTGGGAAATTACCAAAAAGTACAAAAACAGGTGGCATAAGTAGGAGTTTACCCGAAATGCACTTTCCACATTGTAATTAAGAGTTTTACTTGGATGTTACGACTGTCATAATTACAGTAATTTCCATATTGCACCACCTAAATTTAGATAACTCATTAGCAGCTGTTTCTATGGCTGCAGAAATGGGGCCATCTGGCATACATTGCCAAAGGTCACATTAAGTGTCTTGGAACAAACATTTCAATATGTCGACAATTTTAACTTGAACAGGAAAAAAAATCAACAAGCCCATGCACATGATTCTCCTTGTTATTTTTGTCTTTGGACCAGAGCCGAATGTGCTGCAGTGTTTTATGGAACAAGCCTCAATACAAACTCAAACCACAGAAAGAAAAAGGCTTTACAGTATTTACACATTATAATGTAGCAGCTACTGCTGCATAATATACCACTAACCAAAGAGCAATTGTGTAACTGTTAGATTATTATACTAAATATCTTGTGCTCTTTTACACTGAAGCCAGTTAAGCTCCAACCTTACACTTTACCTATAGAATTACTCAAATTGACTTCTATTCTGGATCAAGACAATGCTCTAAACAGCCAGCATCCAAATCTGTCTAGGTTCCAGCTATGTCTCAGTAAACTTGGGGCCAAGTGTTTCTGACATGGCTGGCAGAGTAAAACCGAACCACGGCGCTTGCCCCCCTTTGGCTGGCTGCAGAATGATTTCCATCTCATACCAGTCTATGAAACAAAGCAATTCTCAAATTCTTGTTTACTTGTTCACAAAATGAGTTGAATATAACATGCTGCGTGTGAGGGGGTGTGTGTGAGCAAGACTCAAGGCAGACTTCTGAAACCATGGCCATCAGAAAGTCACGCTTGCGCATGAGCATCCTCTCTCTGACTGTCGTGGCGGTGTCTATATCACTCTGGCAGTTGCCTCATTTGCCCAAATGGCAGTAGGAGATGTCACATCATCCGTATTTTTTTTACAGTTTTGGGGCTCAAATCTCATATTTTTCTAATGATTTAATGATTTCTTTAAAATGTACAAATTTATACACCACAACTATTCAAACTATTTTGTGACGGTTGGACACGACCCTGAACAATTATGTTTTGTATAAAAATGAACTATACATATTCGTTTATGGATCTCTCTCTCTCTCTCTCTCTCTCTCCCTCCCTCTCCCTCTCCCTCTCCCTCTCCCTCTCCCTCTCCCTCTCCCTCTCCCTCTCCAGCAGCTGTGTGTGGTGTGCTGTCGCGCAGCCTCACAAAGCACAAGCAGACCAGAGGACAACACGGAGTAGAAACCCCGTCTCAGAACATCCCTGATACGTTCAGGACTTTTATCCATCAAAACGTGGTGCGTTTGGGACACGGCCATGGGTATGGACCGCCCGGTATTTCTGCTGCTAATGCTGACCACCTCGGCGCTATCCATCGAGGTAATACAATTGTTGCGAAGGGGATTGATTATCTCCATAGGCTGCTACTTTAAAGCAAGGCCGTGGAGTTCATGGGCAAACCCACGGATACAGAAAGACTTATAAGCTGCGCGTGTGCCACAATCAGAGCTTTCCTGAGCCATATGTCTTTTAAATGTGTTGGGTGGAGAGACCTGGCGCAGACATCAGAGGGGATCGTGAAAGTGAAACATTTCATTGAACTGAGGCGTGCGCCAATCTGGCAACCTAAAAATAGCGGAATGCAGGCGATGTTTTCATATTTTCTTAATCATTTGCGCATGTTCTCATAAAAGCGCAGTTTGGCTTTTGAAGGCAGTTACCACGGTGGAAATGCTGAAGTGGCCCCTTTTTGCTGTTTAACGTATTATGTCTGTTGTATCGATGCAAATAAATGTTGAATAATATCTTGTGGTATACAGATGCGGTGTCTCACGTAACATCACTTAGTGACTGACAGCTCTTTGTCATGGGGTTGTGTGACCAAAAGAACTCTATAGCTAACCTATTGTTTATTGAGTCAGAATGGTACACAGTATATACTGTACTTGTAGAAATATTAAAGTATTTTGTAGCTCGGCAGCTATGCTGAACTCCATTTTGGGATCCAATAAGTGCTGTGGTTGCATCCCCCGACGGCCCGCCGCTATTTGGGAATTTGAGGCAAATGCTCTTCTTTCGGCGTATCCCTTTCGTATGAATCATTTTCGGTGTTTTATAAACAAATACGTTTTGTTTTGTTAGTATGGTGGTTGAAATGAGCGACTATTGTGTGGAGGAGAGATTTTTTGAAGATTACAGCGAAAAGATGTTAGCTGACCGAAGCAAGATGGCGTCAGTCAACTGCGGCGTTTCATTTTTTTATCCCAACACTGGAATCTGCTGGATGGGGTTTAAACAATTTCTCGTGATGCGTGTTTGTATCATTCGTATGTTGGCACTTGGATGCTATGTAAATACAACCATCGGTTGTATTGAAATCTGGATTGAAATTTCAAATCTTGAAATTTACCCCTATTCCAGACATATGCGTTGTTTTATTTTCTTGTAAAGCTTTTTACAAGTTTGGACAGAAACGTGGCTTATTTATGGGGTTTTTTATGCTCTCACAATGATGTCACAAACCTTAGGAACCTGCCCACAATGCTTGGCAGACTTCTGAATTAAATGACCACTCCTCTTTTTGTCATAGGGCTTATCTGATATTTGTCCCATGCATGGTTGTGCAGTTTATTATGTATGTTATTCCAAACACATCGGCTTATTCACAGTGAATGCAGTGGACGTTTACTCACAAAGGGATCAGCAGTACTTCGGGATCACTGAGGGTGCTTTCACACCTCTAGTTCTTTTCATTTGTTCCAAACTAAGAGAAAAAAACTCTTATAATGTTACAATTTCTGTAGATTTAGTCCTGTGACATCATAGGGGTCACCTAAATGATCGTGTTTTCATTTAAAAAGCATGTTTTGTCATCTTTGTTTGTATTTAGTTCGGATCTTAGTTCTCACCACAAACAAAACACTCTATAGGTAGTTTGGAACTGCACCGAGACCCCCTCCTCAAGCAGGCCTTTGACCATTCTCGCATCTTCAAAGAATCAAACTAAAAGGGAAAACATATTCTAGTTTGAATGATCAAGCTAAACAAGTCTGGTGTGAGAGCCTCCTCAAATGTGCCTTTTTGGTAGAGCTATTTGTCAGGGTAAAAGGCAATTTGTTAGATTCGCTTTAGTCTGTTGCAGATTATTCATAAAGAATCATAGAGAAATTGGCAGTTGACTACCCCTTTAAAATCTTAGACTTTAAAAAATGGACAGTGGACTCAACTTTAACATGTAGAAAAAATGACAATACTAATGAAAATAAATGTTTATACAGTTGGTTAATAAGGTTTTTCTTTTGAGTTGAATATAGTTTCTGATTGTTTAGAGGTATGTAAATATTTATGCAAACAGTTAGTCCATAGACTGGCATCCTAATTAGCTTGTGTGCATTAGCAGCATTCAATGCAAGACATTGGGAGAGTCCAGGTTGCAGCTGCCCATTTTTTGGCTTTCAGACATGAATTTATGTGAATTTAATACAAAAATGCGTACTGCACAATCCTGTTAAATCAATTAAATTATTTTGGACAAGGACATATCTGGAGACACTTGTTTTAAAAGAGCTTGAACCAGATCATCCATTGAAAAGACAGAGGAAAAAAATATATTCAGCCCAGGTTGTGGTAAGAAAGAAGGCTGTTTTCCCCGTCTCACTTTTAACACATCAGGATCAGCCCTTGGATGGAATAGACCAGTTTGATTGATTTAAAGTCCTTTGAGAAAAGGCAAAAACGAGGGGGGAAATGTATGTATAAAAATATGACACCCCTTTAGTGAACATGCACCGGACTCCACCGGTTGAGGATTTGTTACCCCAAAATGCAGATTATCTGCAGGAACATGTATAGGCAAGTTTCATTATTTGTATATATTCGGTTAAGTCTTGTTTTTCTTATCGCTAAATAAATTGGTAATATTTGTAACCTTTTTCCAACACGGTTTGAAGCTGTTGCTGTTACCAAGAACTTGTACTTGACCACAAAACCTGAAAATAGCAAACTGAGGCAGTTCATAAATACTAGAATAGCAGTGTAACAAGAAGTTTAGTCTCATGACCACAAAGCTCCGCATTGCGCAACTGTTGATTCTCTATATGAAAAAGTACCTCAACATGACAGCAGAAGTGATTGACATGATTTAATTGTCTTTTTTCCTTATGTAAAGCTTTAAATCAGTAGTAAAAGTCACATAATATTCAACTAAGAATTAGTCAATTGATGATAAATAACTTTATATTTAATTATCAGCAAACACAAAAGCTCTATTATTATTTAAGCATTTTATTAAATGCTATTTTTATTATTATTATTTTATAATATTCAATCACTAAAATGGATGAATTAAATCATGTTGGTTTGTCTACCTAAAATGGAAGGTAAATGTATTAAATTGCCAGAGCTTCTTAGTGTGAAGGTGTGACTTTAGTTGAAACTCTGACGTCTCATCGCAGAAATATCAATCTTTTTTTTTCATTAAAGGTGTCATTTCTATTTACTGTGCCAAAACAAGCTCTAACAGCTCATGCCGTCACATTTTTACCAGTTTATAGGCCACAGAAACATACAGTTTCTCTGAAAGGTCCATTGATTAAGTTTGCTTGTGATTGCTAAATCTGTTTTCAGAGGGCAAAGTGGTTCCTTTGTTTGGTACGTGAAAGTTAGTGGAACAGCTTTCAATATGGAGCGGTATCAGATTGGCTCTTTAAAACATCATGTTTCATTTGGCGAATGCTTTAATGTGGATCTTGAGCTGCTATGACAACCTGGCTGAGACACTATTTTAGGAGATTGATATTCGCAGATGATTAGCTGTCACAAATGGTTCAGTGACTTCTTATCTTATGCAGATAGAACACTGGGGTAATTTGGAATTATGGCTCGTTTCCTGTATAATTGGGCTGTGACGAGTCTGGTATGTTAGATTTGCAGGAATTCAAAACAGTAAGATCACTTCACTTCTTAAGAATAAAGAGTTTCTTGCACTAACACAGTTTCTATCCATCCTTTCATGCAGCTTCTATCGAAATAGATGCTTGTTTGAGACAGCTGTCTTGAGCTGCACTTCCACTGTTTGTTCTTACGGACAAAAGAGGAAAAAACAACATTGCCCCTCATTTAGACACTGGGTGGGTCAGATTTAGAGACCTTTGTGACACGTTGGGTCGAGGCCAAGGCAAAATACACAAAAGAGGACAGCTATTATTATACTGTCCAGCTTGTGCTCTCCACATGTCGTATTGACATTGTGGATTTCCAAACACACCCTTTTCCCTCTGGAGTCAATCTTTTCAGACATTTTTCACTAATTTGCATCTTTCAGCATGGCTTAGAATATAAACTGCTGGAAACATTCTTTTTTTTTATAACCTTACTTTATTTACATTACACAATAATTACACAACAAACCTGAAATTGTACAAAAAATTTAATTCAGAGTATACTTTTGTTTTAAAAAAAAAAAAACTTTTTTTAATGTTTTATAACATAAATCAAAGGTGTTGAGACCTCAAAATCATAAATCCCCCCCCCCCCCCCAAAAAAGCAAAGACAAGGTGAAAACAATTGTATCAAAAAGACCGTATACTAAACCGTATACTCTGCTCCAAGCCTTTTTTTCTTTTTTGTGCCCCAGAACTTTGAAAAACACAAGCCATTTCACAGGTATATCAACATGGTTAACGAATCATTACATTTATTTATTTATTTATTTTTTTCACATTTTGATGTTTAAAAACAATATGTTATTTAAACTTTTTGACTGCTGTCTGTTTATCTGTGTGTGTAATAATAAGGCAGAATGGTTTTTGGGGAAAAAAAATTGTACATTCAATATAGATTTCCTTTAAAATGCTAAATAAAAATCCACATTTCATTAGCAGATATTCTTAGATACATTATATGTTTTTTTTACATTATATGTACATTTAAAAAAAGATTCTTCAACATAAAGGCACACATGCTAATTGTTCCTCATGTTCTCGATGCTTGTGCTTTTGGCAGGTGCCATCGGATGACTCTGTTGGTTTGTTGGCGGAGCCTCAGGTGGCAATGTTCTGTGGGAAACTCAACATGCATATCAACGTTCAGAGCGGCAAGTGGGAACCTGACTCAACTGGTACCAAGAGCTGCATCGGCACCAAAGAGGGCATCCTTCAGTACTGCCAGGAGGTAAAGAGGCCAAACAGAGATAATGTGTGTGATAGTTGTCAATCATTTGCACAGCCTGTAAAATGTTATTGGGTCGTGATTACTTTAGTTATTGAAGTAAATTATATAACGATAGGCAGAGTAATGAGTTGCCAAGGGGCTATTGAGTGTTACATAAGCATCTCACGGTCTATTTTGTGGTCGATTGGAATGGGCTTTGTGATGGGTAATGACTTATGTGTTTATTTTTTGTCAACCTATTGTGATGTGTATCAAAACTATTAACAATTTCATGTATTTGAATAGATTACTTTATCAGTTACATCTATTTATCTGGTGATTATTTTTATTTATTTGGCAGAAGTGCTCTTGATTTTTATGCATAACCTATTTCACAGTAGTCCCAAAAAAATCGGTGTGTTTTGGTACACAAGTATTCTTTCCAATTAGATTATATAAGTGCACACTTGTGTAATAATTAATAATTATATTATACATCTGCCTGAAATAAAGTAGCAATAATTCAAAAACCAAAAGCTTTTATTGATACAGTACTCTTATTAGTTATTTTCAAAATAAGCATTGTAGGCAAAAGCTGAATAATAATGTAACACTTGGCCAAAGTCGAATGCAAAGCATGTTCTTTCATGGTTTTCCTCTTATGTTTTATAAAACATTTCCATAAATTGGTTCTTTTTGCTTGGGTCAAAAAAACAATGGTAAAATCTTCACAGAACTGTGTTCACAAACTGACATCAGTGTTTGCCACATGAGGTGATCATTTTTTTTAAGTGGTCACACAAAAAAATCTTGCATGTAATGAGCAAAATTAGAGTATATTTTATCAATATTTTGGTATAGTCAATCAAACATAACCACATAAGCACGTTATTTTGTTTCATGGAAACATTTCTTTGATATTGTTTGATCAAAACAAATGTATTGTAATATTATCATATATTTATATATTTCCTAATTTTCACACCTATGTTATTCCTATTTGGTTCATCTCTCAATTATTATAGAATCATGGCCCAGTATCACATGAATGAAAATCCAAATACAGATCAACCCAATGTTCTGCCCTAAATGAGCTCTTTTTGATGACATAAGTGTTTTGATTTACAGTAAAAGCCATTGCACAGCTACAAAACTTTAAGAGAAAAGTGTCTCTTTCTTGCACTGCCTGCTATTTTACTGGCCATTCTCTCTCTCATGACAACTGCTGATGTTTGACACAATTATAATTAAAATTCCTATACTCCTCAACCTAATAAAAATATATGAAACTACTACTATTTCTCATTTAATAACTTGTGTGTTTCCTTTAACCTATAGGTATACCCAGACCTGCAGATTACTAATGTAGTGGAGGCCAACCAGCCAGTTAGCATCCAGAACTGGTGCAAAATGGGTCGTCGTCAGTGCCGCAGTCACACGCACATCGTGATCCCCTACCGCTGCCTGGGTGAGTGTTTGTGTGTTAACACAAAGACTATCTTTTAATGTGACACTTACATCAGAGTACTCTACCACTCCTGGGGTATTAACCTGGATTTGTGGAACATTAAATTAATGCTTTTAGCGACGCTCTCATTTGATGTTCTCAATCTTTCGTATTCCAAAAACAAGATGAGATTCGGCACAGTTTAAGGTTATCCACATTTGTTTGTTCATCAGTTGGGGAGTTTGTCAGCGATGCTCTCCTGGTCCCTGATAAGTGCAAGTTCCTGCACCAGGAGCGAATGGACATGTGCGAGAGTCATCTTCACTGGCACACGGTGGCCAAAGAGGTTAGACATCACTTTTTCTCACAGTTTTATTGGAACAATGCATGCCAGATCACATCAACTCATGCACTTCTGCAATTATTGGAATCCAGTATTGTAATGGAAGGCACGATTATGCATTTTCCTGTCAGTATAAATCAAGTGTAAAGACCAATCCAAAATTTCGGTTCCATGCGACAACGGACCTCGAAAGAAAACCACAGCAGCCTAAGAGACACATCTGTCTGAACGAATGATGCCAACTAAAACTGCATATTTGATCCTTTTTTAACCAATGAAAGCTGGCTCTTTTGAAGATGTGAGTAGGATATAAAAGAGCTGCTCTGTGGCACTCCTCCCATATTTTTATAGCAAATTCCTTGGAAAGAATCCTCTATTTACTCCATGTTTTTGTCAAACTGCTCCCTGTGATCAGCCATCAACAGTATTTACTGCTTGACATCAAGGATTTTTCCTATGTGTTCTTTGATTTCTTCTCTGCCATCCTGTTCTTCTATTCTGTTTCCCCGTGTGGTGCAGAGTGCATATGTTGTACTGCAAACGCCATCTATAGGCAGGAAATGTCATTACATCAATATTTCCTTGACCCAGATGAAGAGCACCCAGCAATCCGAAGATTCATGCTCGGTTTCATTCAATTCGGATTGGTGTTTAGGACTTAAATTATATATTTTTTTAAAAATTCAAAACTGTAGATAAAATGGTATCCTACCTTTATTTCTTCTAAAAAATAAAGACGAGTCTCTTGTGTATTCATGGACAAAGAACATAGAAGTTATTATCTAGATGCCATAACGTCCTGTTATTACTAATGAATCAAGACCAAACAAAGCCAATAGTGAAGGCACATATATAATTCATATTCTATTTATCACTCACAAACTCTATCATCCCCTGTCATGGCCCTCTCCAGTCCTGTGGTGATCGCTCTATGAACCTCCATGACTACGGCATGCTGCTGCCATGTGGGATCGATCGTTTCCGTGGTGTGGAGTTTGTGTGCTGCCCTGTGGAGGAGCAGAAGGAGTTAGACAGTGAGGAGCAGGAAGAGACAAACTCTGATGTGTGGTGGGGCGGCGCTGAGGCAGAGTACACAGATAGCAGGTAATTCTTCAATAAATAACTGTTGTACATACATTGTAAGAGCCATTCCACCAAATGAGAGCTATTTGCTTGTAACTTTTCAGAATTAAATGTTTTACAATGATTTAATAACAGATTCCAATAGCAAACATTGGAAAGTATTCCAAATGAGTATTGATCTTATTTAAATGTTGTATTAGATTTATAATCAAACGATGGGTGCATAAGTAACAGGATTGAGTTTATAGTAAATACTTGCTAAATAGCCACATGATGCACATGATTAAAGAACCAGGAAACTTCAGGTATTTAACATATATGTGCATTTTTACACTAATTAAATCTCTGAAACAATTTGAGTAACAGGATAGTATTTTTTTAAATATGCAAATAAGAAATTGAGGAAAAATTACCTTTGCTCTTCTCGTGGCCTTCTAAAGATCCAAGTGATGCAATTTCCAGCATAAAAACTGACATGGAAATTCCCCAGTTTTTCAGGAGGGGGATGGGTTAGGGTAACTGGGCGAGTAAAAAGCTGAGGACATGACTAAAACTTGACTTTTATTCAAGAAAGTATAGATATTTGTGTAAATACACATATTTGAAACACACATTATTTATGGATTTACATGTCAATGTGTAGCATACATTGCTTGGTAATAAAATGTTTTTAAGAAGCATATTAATGTTTATTTATACATATAAAGTCCCAGGGACTAATCGCTCATAAGTGGAATTATTTATGCCTGGTCCCTTGACGTTTTCATTTGGTTTCATTTTAATTTCAATGGTTCTTAAATGTATTAGACTTAGATCATTTATCATTTCACCACAGCGTTTTAAAAGAAGAGGCCACACCCAAACCTGAGCCTGTGGTACAGGAGGGAGAGGATGACATCAACAACGAAGAAGAGGAAGTCTGGGACAATGATGAAGACGGTGATGGTGAAGATGATGACGAGGAAGATGATGAAGACACAACTGGTGAACAAGACAACAGTGAGCAGACTTCTAATGTTGCCATGACAACCACCACCACCACCACTACAGAGTCAATAGAGGAGGTTGTGCGAGGTGAGACGTTCATATCTGCAGCAGCACTTTTCATTATTCACTTGAGTCTCCGCAGGATGGGCGCCTTTTTAAACAAATTACCAGTGTCTCTTCCCCATTAGCTGTGTGCTGGGCCCCTGCTCGATCAGGGCCTTGTAATGCTCAACTCCCCCGCTGGTATTTTGTGGCAGAGAAGGGCAGATGTGCCCCCTTCACCTTTGGGGGCTGCGGGGGCAACCGTAATAACTTTGATTCCAAGGAGTACTGCATGGCTGTCTGCAGCAGTAGTGTGTGTAAGTCCAGACGCCTCCCGACGAGAAGCGCATCTCTCTGTTAACCAGCACAGCATCTCTTTCTCGCTTTCCCTGCCAAACCCTCAAGCTCAGCAGATGGCTGGCTGCTTTCACCCGGCTGGATTACAGGTCACTGTGAGGTGACTGTACCACTGGCAGAGTCTCTAGATCTTTTAGCTCTTCTTTTCTGAACACACTGGATCCTTTCTTAAACTCTCCATCTGCATTTCTCTCTATCTGCAGCAAGCTGTAGTTTAGTGAAAGCTATGAGCTTAAAACTGAACATCTGCTACTGAGGTTTGGGTTTTTTTCTATATATATGTGCACTTGGAATGATTTCGAATATGACGTTCAATATTTAAGATCTGCTTTTATTGTAAGACATTTTCTACAATTGTTTAATTGAACAGGTTTTGTGAGACAAGATCGATTGCAATTTGATAAGTCCGATTACGTATTGTAGGTTGTTTCAGTTGCTTATTTGTCCGTTAATACATCATGTCTGTCAATTTTAGGGTATACTCAGAAAACTGGAAAATTCTGAGTGAATCCACTATAGTGAAAAACAGAATAGGCTGCTGGTTTCTGCCCCGGTCTGTTTGCAGAGCGCCAGCATGTCAGCCAGTGTATTTCTTAATCTGCTGAACACTGCAGTACTAGATCTCGCTTCCTCGTTCTCTCTCTGTGTGTGTTTATCTCAGTGATGGGGCTGTAGTCAGCCTCTAGGTCACATCGCTCTGTGGCAGTGGTTTCTGCTCCACTGGGCATAATGTTGGACTCTGTGGGAAAGTGACAGCGAAGCAGCCCTCATCCTGACAGGGCATATTCCTCACAGTCACTTTAGCTGTTTCCGCATGCTCCCTGTCAGACACAGTCAGAGCAGCCTCGCAAGAGCTGCGGCAACAGAATTCACACCCTCAGTTTAATAAAACTGAAAATTACTACATTTCAAACAATTTTACATGACGGGGCACAATACCCCTGTGACTCAGCAGGGTGCTTCCACGCCTCAGTTTTGAAAAACCCAGGGAAAAGGGGCGTGCTCCACCATGAGTTAATGAGATAGCAGGGAGCTGGTTGGTTTAAGAAGGGGAGTGAATTAAACGCTGTTCATTTGCTCCGATAAATCATTCATCCACACTGGCTAGTGAAGGATTAGCATCTATGCTGCGTTAATTATGGTCTCTACGTTCTAAAATACTTATTGTGTGAATGGGTGTATGTTATGTTGTTCTTTGTTTTAACATCTACAGCATGATATCTCAAAACTCACTTTTTTATCCAGAATATCTCACAGTAGAGCCACCTTCGGCGAAAGCAATCTCACAGAATTGTTTCTGTCACTGCTAACTCATTTTAACCTGCGCCTGAGCTGGCTGCTCTTTCCCAGGAGTCTTGGCTATCTTTGCTGTAAGATAGGTTCTTTTGCTCACATTAATCTGTTTTTTTCTACTAGTGCCAACCATGGCCCCAAGCCCTGCTGATGATGTGGACCGTTACCTGGAAGCTCCGGGAGATGTGAATGAACACACACGCTTCCAGAGAGCAAAGGAGAGCCTGGAGGCAAAGCACAGAGAGAGGATGTCAGAGGTGAGATCACGAGTGCATTAAAAACAGAGCAGTTATTGAAGGAATGGGGCTTTGGGATAGCAAATATTATATCATGAAATAATGCTTGAATTAAACTCTTTTGCCACTATAAATGCAATGTATGGCAATTAAAAAGTAGTGACTGAAACTAGATGGCTAAAGTTTGATCACAAATGTTGGCTTGGAAAACTTGCCATTTAAAAGTATTTTTATAAGCAATGCAATGGTTGCCAAGGTAGAATTTTTGGTTGCTATGGGGGAGTCAGTGACATAATAGAAAGTTCACTCATCCCAGTATGAGTGATACAAACAAACTCTAATGTCTCTATGGTTTACCTTAGTTGAGATAGTGATATGTCAAAATGGTTGCTGTGGTAAACAGACAGGTTGCTATGGAGGGGTCAGTAAAGTTATATAAACCAAATCCCATGCCTTTATCATTTACCAAAGCAGAGATAAAGTCCAGAAAATTAGGTTGCTAGGGTAAAGAGTTTGGTTGTTAGGGAGCCGTCAGAGAGGTTGTCAAAGTTTTTGTTTATTTTTGTATGATGTTCCATCTTGAAAACATTTTCGTTGCCATTTTCCATTTATCATAAGTCAATTGTAAATATTTGTAGAGCCTGGGGTTCAAATACCTTTGCACAGTGATGGGTATGTTCCGGCACAGACTTATAACTTTGACAAGTGTGGTCTGTTTGAAGTTTCGCTGTTTAAATTAAAGTTTGACACCATGTAAAGTCAATTTCACAGTATTCTCAGAGATTTCCCAGAAAAGATGTAGCAACTAGAGTCAGGCAAATTTTGGTGGCTGTAGCTTGTTTAGAATTGTTTATCCGAGGACAGATAACAAGCCAACATAAATATTCTAGTTTTACAAATGACCTGGATTTTGTTTTAAATAATATACACAACTGCATTTGACATTTAATTAATTATACATTACTTTTTTGCATTAATGGATTTTGCAGTAAAAGATTGATTTTCTTATATCTCTTCAGGTGATGAGAGAGTGGGAAGAGGCTGAGAGGCAGGCTAAGAACCTTCCTCGTGCTGATAAGAAGACCATCATTCAGGTATCCTCCTAATAAATATAAACACACAAGTGCCTCACAAGCAATAAGCAGCAGAGAGTAAAGAGCCTTGATTGTTAAAAGGATGTCACGGTTTGTGAACCTCTTATATAAAAGCACTTAGCGGGTTTGCGGTTCAAGAGCGTTCCGATTTAGCAGCACATTTCCATTAAAGTGGGGGATGGGAGCTGTGTGTTTTGAAGAGCTTGTCGCATGTTACTCTGGGGATTAATGACTGCTCCTGACTGGCTCGCCAAATGTTTCTAGCGCTTCCAGGAGATGGTGGAGGCTCTGGAGAAGGAAGCGGCTGGAGAGAGGCAGCAGTTGGTGGAAACACACATGGCTCGAGTGGAAGCCCTGCTGAACGAGCGCCGGCGTCAGGCGCTGGAGAGTTACCTGAGTGCCCTGCAGTCTGACGAGCCAAGGGTACACCCAAGCACTACTTAAAAAGAAAAAAAGCTGTTACTGTGGAATTTTGGATAATTTCTCCAACAATGTATAGTTTAAAGGCCTAAACATAGAAACCACACCACAAGGAAAAACTGAGATTATAAAGATTATACTGAGATGTTTGGTAAATGATTTAGTTGTTTCTGCAAAATATGAAATACATTTAATTATTTTAATATTCTAATTTTTATTGGAACAGCCGATAAAACTTGTATTAAAGCTAATCACAGAGGCATGTATTGTTAATATTTAACTATAACTAACTTTATATGGTGCAAAATGCTATAAATCTAATTGAACTGATTCAAAACGTTGCACTTTTTGAAGTTGCGATGAAATGGTTTTCTCAAAATCAAGACAAAAGATGAAGGAAAGATTATATGTACAAAAATACTTATTAATATTTAATACAAAGTATTTTTGTTGATTTACTACAGTCCCTGACAAAAGTTTTGTCACATATCCATTTTGTAGGAACACCTGTTATTAACCTGTAATTTAATTAATCGATTGGTGGTACAAATAGCTCATATGAAAAGATGTTTAAATAAATTAGATTCACTGCAGCAGTTTGACATGGTTTCATACAATTTATTGATGATGTCATCAGAAATAGCAAAGAAAGCAGTCCTGCATGCCTCCCAGAGTTCATCAATATTCTTTGTTTTCGTCTTCCAAGTTTCCTTTTTCATCCTGCACCAGACATGATCAATGATGTTCATGTCCGGTGTCTGGGCTAGCAAATCTTGGAGTATCTTGATGAACTTTAATGTAAAGACGGAAGTATGCAATGCAGAATTTGGCCTGTTATGCTTAGGAATATAAGAGGTAGCTAAGAATTCCTGGTATTTTAGACTTATGATGTTGATCATGCCTGGTGAAGCTCTGCAACAATGAGAATGGGCTGGTCTTGTATTTTCGAGCCAACTATTGGTCCGCTTGAGCAATTGTTGTTGAGGGTCTCGTCAAAAATGTCTCCAGTCTTTTCAAATCTTTTTTTTTAACACATTGATGGTGTCTGTTCTTTTGCACACACCTGATACCTAATTGATCATTTATTAGTCACAGGTGAAGCTATGTCTTGTTAAAAAAAATCTTGATTAGTTATATATTTCACCGGTCAATGTGTACAAAAGACTTTTGTCAAGGACTGTAATTTGTCCTCTTGTAATTTTAGGATTATATGCAGATATAGGACTGCATAGATCTAATCCAATCATATCCCTTTTTCAAGTTTAAAATCTAACCAAGAATGGATCTTAAAGGACCTCTTATCATTTGAATATTTAAATAATTGTGATGACTGCATGTGTAAAACAGAAAGTTTAATTTACATAAAAACATAATACTGAAACTAGTCGCTCAAAGATGTCATCCATCCATTCATCTGAGCTCTGTGTACGACTAACAACTTAAAGTTCAATTTTGTGTGTCTAACATGTTTGTATGCTTTGTTTGTGGAACAGCCTCGACAAGTGCTGAATCTATTAAAGAAGTACATCCGAGCAGAACAGAAGGACAGACAGCACACACTCAAACACTTTGAGCATGTACGCGAGGTCGACCCTAAGAAGGCTTCCCAGATTCGACCATTTGTAAGCTCCCTTATGTGTCCTTTCTAATTTAAACTTTGACTTTATAGGTTCTTCATATATAAATTTGAACTCTTGTAGGTTATGACCCATCTGCGAGTGATCGAGGAACGCATGAACCAGTCCTTGGCCTACCTGTACAAAGTGCCTCAAGTGGCAAGTGAAATCCAGGACCAAGTGGGCAAGTGTTCTTTAAATCACTTACATTTACACGTTTAAAAAGCGTGCCTGGAGAGCCACTTGGACACAGTTTAGTTTCGACATTCATGAAACTGAAATCTTCAATGAGTTGTGTTTTTTGTTAACTTCATTTTTTGTCTAGCATTACAAATTGTAATATTTGGATGATTTATAATTTTTTCCTACAGCACTATTGGTGCAGCGCGACCAGGCCGAGGTGACCCAACAACTCTCATCTCTGCAGACCAAGATGAGAGTAAGCTACGGTAACGACGCCCTGATGCCCGATCTTCCGGACAGCACCGCAGCTCTGGACACTCTGCCTGTTGAGCAGGACGGACTGGGTTTCATCCATCCTGAGAGTTTTAACCAAGCCAACACAGACAATCATGGTAAACATCAATAAAGATACTGAAAATAATAAACACACTAGGAAAATAGGAAACACACAAACACCAAACATACAAAATCCACTCAGGAATGTTTGAAGTAGTGACCTACTGACTTAGTGTCCTAGCACCGTGACAATATTACATAGAATTTTACTTCTTTTTTTTTTAACTGAATAACTTTTTCAAAATATTCTAATTACATAATCATCCTTGGTATTTATACACAAACTTATGCTTTATTTATGTTGAGATTATAGTTTTTTGTTTTAGTTGAACCTGTAGATGCCCGTCCATTTCCAGAAAGAGGTCTGCCTACAAGACCTGGTGAGTTTCTTACGTTCAATAACTTTCAGCTGTATCTCTACAATCACATATAGTATCTAATAAAATTTGTTGATGTAAATTCTTGTAGAGATTCCAAAGGTTCGGCTGGACATTGAAGAAAGGCACAACGCTGGATATGATGTTCGTGACAAAAGACTGGTAGATATCAGTTTAAATGAGGAATCTCTTGACATTTGGTTTGCTGTGGGAGAACAGGAGCTTGAGTGTCTGTTAATATGTGTTGAATCAGATGTTCCTGGCGGAGGATATGGGCACAAATAAGGGTGCCATCATCGGCCTGATGGTGGGTGGAGTAGTCATCGCTACAGTCATCGTCATCACCCTCATCATGCTGAGGAAAAAACAGTACACCTCCATTCACCATGGAGTCATTGAGGTATGATGCAGCCTCCAAATTATGAAAAATTGAAAACATGGTGAAAATATATTAAAAAAGAATAATGGACATTGAGAAATTTGGGGATTGATGGATTTTTAAGTTATTAAGAATATTTACCAAAACCATGAAAAGGTTATACGACGTCATGGAGTCTTAATAATTATCCATTCTATAAAGAACATATATTTATCATGTGTTTCTTGTCAACATTGAATTTTTACCATCCACAAAAAAGTTGGTTTCTTGTTCACACGTGACGCGTTTTAAATTGGACAATATACTAACAAACTACTTTTGCTCCTGGCACATTGTCAAACACATTCTAGCTACTTTCATTTTCAAGAAGTATAAAAAAGCTTTAAACCTACTGAAAAAAATCAAATCGTTTAACTTTACAGGTCCTTCTCAAATCATACAAACAACCTCTAAGTTTTGTGCAAAAAAAAAAAAACCTGGAAAAACAAATTTCCACCCTCACAACACGTTTTTGTAAACATCCTGTCCAATAAACAACTTATGCTGTGTATTTATTTTCAGTTTGCTCACTTATACGTATTGAGTTCTTTTTTTTTCTTTAAATGTAATCGTTTCAGGTAAACAAAAAGTACAGAATCACAGACTGCATGATTTTCAGAGAAATCGTGTCATAGATGTTTTCACGCTGCATGGCTGTCTGAGGCAGCATCCACTCTGTGCTGAATTCACATTACACTACAGATCAGCGACAGGGGATTTCACACTGAATGACTTTAGTCCTTAAACTCTTTCTCAACAACCAAAATCTTGAAAGACATTCTTTGAAAGTATGAGGTCTGATCACGACCAGCCTGTGACTCTTGCGATTGCAGTTGCATGCGATTCCTCAAAACCTGACTGCGACTCAAAATCTGGGATAAAGGCGTGCAGTCTGAAACCGTCTTAAGCCATTGAATCCAAGGGCTGGAGAAAGGGCTGAAAATGGACATCTACAAATCGTCAAATAACTGACAAATGCAACACCCCTAGTAGTTTTTATTTTGAACAAACTTAATTAAACAAAAGTGTGACATGCCATACAATAATCTATTATGTAATGCCAATGTTATTAGGCTAAAAATCATTTCTCATGGACATTAAACAATAGTTTTCATATTGGAAAAAAACATAAATTACAAAATTACTCACATTTGTGGGTGTTTTTGGTCATCTTACTTATTCGAATGAAGAGTAGCTTGATCTGCACTCTTTGATTCAAAGAGAATTAGGACACCCCTTCACCTGACATTTAAGTGTGAAATGGAGGAAAAGAGCTAGAAATTAGTGTAGTGGACAGGGCGCTCAACACGTATGCACCATGGTTGTGCAAAGGGACTCACTACCTGTCTCTGCTGTCCTACCTAATGATAAAAATGTGGCAAAAACACATGTGGAAGCAATCGAAAATAACTGAGCACCTGTCTTTCTTCAGGTGGATGCTGCGGTAACCCCCGAGGAACGTCATCTGGCAAAGATGCAGCAGAACGGCTACGAAAACCCAACCTACAAGTTTTTTGAGCAAATGCAGAACTAAAGAAACCCCCCAAGCGCACACAAACACACATCACTACACTGCATCAAGGTGGAGAACATAGACTGAACCCACTCACATACACAGTGATCAGCTCTGTCGCCATGGAGATGAGAGCGGCTTCCATCATCTTCCATTTCATTCTGTGCTCAAGAGTGATGCATCATTGTTGGTCATCCAGCCATCTGTCCGTGTGCCGTTCCATCTGTCCATCACAGCACTGTGTAGAAAATCATGCGCTTTGTGCTCAAACTTTCCTTCTTGATTCACTCACGAATCTCCATTCTTGTTTCTCTCCAGAAACTTCTAGAAGCACTTGCTGTTTTGTTTGCACGTTTCCTTCCTCTTTCCTGGGCAGACAGATCTGAAGTTCTGTTGTGTTTGGCTACACCAGGCTCCAACCTCAGACACAATGTATTTGTCTTTAAACATTCAGGTATTCTTCTTGGAAAAAAAGAACATATGTAAAAAAAAAAAAACACCCAATTAAAGGGGAAAAAGACCAAAAAAAAATCACAGAGTGAAGAATGTTGGTTTTTATTTTGTGTGTAATCTGTATTACGGCAGAAATTAGCTGTATCTATATAGTGCATGGCTATTTTACCAGAGAGATGGTTTCTGGATCAAACACAGACTTCTATCTCTCTCATATAGATTTTAGCTGGATTGTACATTTTATTGTCTTCTTGTGGCTACATTTTAAATAATTGAAGAAAGAATATCTGATCGGCTATATTGTCACGCTTTAATAAAAGAAAGTGGACCGTGCCACCTTCACCGGCTGCATGGGGCGAGAAAATAATGTATTATGAATTTTAATGAGCTCCTGTTTTGGTTTGGCAACATTCCATGCACTTTGCGTTTTTAAGGGCCAACTTCATGAAGTTTTAGTTCATGTTGGGACTTGGTTCAGGGCTGGGGTTTGGGCGGATGCTTCAGACGTAATGCAGTTAATGTATTACGGAACATTTTTTCTATATACCCCATGTTCCTTTCTTTTACCCTCCCAGTGTCTGTGATATTCACGAACACTTTTTCAAACAAACCTCACCCCGAATTTCATCCGAGTATCTCATAGCACCTTACAGGCCAGTAGGAACAAGTGGGAAGGAACGGGTCGGATATGTAATAATGATGGTCCTTTAAGACGACCGATTACAAGATGCAATGACTGAAGGAAAATTGTGAAATGTTGTAAAATATGTTGAGACACAACCATTCTTGGATTCCAACATTGTGCAGTTCTGTCACAGTGCACACTGCTCATTATTTTCCTGTATAGAATTACGTTGGTGGTGTTCTGATTCGTGGATGCTCTGAAGCGAGTGTCTGTTGTCAGTCGAAGAAAGCTCTTCCTGTGACCTTTTCCTTCACCATCTACTTAGATCATTGGCTTTGAAAAGGAACAGCTTTCTACAACACTGTAACCCATGAATAAAGTTTTGAATGTACATACCAGGTTCTTGTGCAGTGTTATTTCTATGTGCTGCATCTTGTCCGTCAAATCAATACTGAAGTGGTTGAAACACAGTTAGCAACTTGAGCTTTGATGGCTACAGAGAAAAAAAAGGGGTGGAGCTGAGAAAAAGCTAAAATATTCACATTGTCCTTAGTTATATCAGCATTTAAAGATAAAATAACTCTGCATTCCTGTTTTTTGTTCCACGACCAAACTACATAAAAACTGAATTTAGAAATGGCCAACTGACTATTCATCCACAGTAATCAAAACAACGAGCAAACTGTGCTAAACATAAATAAATACACCCACTTAAAAAATAAGAATTTAATAAATACCTGGATAAACGTTTCACAAAGCTGAACACATATAGCTCCAAAACATGAAATTAAGGTTAATAATCTTACTTAGATCACAAAAACTACTACATCTAGTATTTTGTATGAGCGCTGTGATTTTTAGGGACAGCACCAAGTCTTCCAGGCATTCAATGAACAAGTTGGCAAAACATTGCAGCATCTATCTTTGTCCTTTCTTCAAGAAGAATCTCTTTTAGACCCTGGATGGAGATTGATGCTCAACTTGTCGCTTGAGACAACTATTGCTACAACATTTTGACTGATATGTAAAGCTTTGCTGACCTTCTTGAAGCCCCCGACTTTAACAAGTAAGCTTTTACAGAGTTTGTGACATTTTTCATCCATGGGGCGCCGATGCCATCAGCATGAAATTACAAAGGCTTTTCATTTAAGTAATTCCCTTTTATAGTCACGGGTCTACTGGACACCTCTTAACTGAGCTGTCAGACTCACCTGGGGTTGAATGCCTGTAAATTAGAATAGTGTAGTAGGAGTGGGTTTTTGCTAAATCACTTTTTTGTGTGTGCAAGTTAACTTTTGACAAATAGAGTGAGATTTTACTCATTTATACTGAACACTGTATAATCATGACTACCCTAAGTCCTTAACAAGGCAGTGTCTTCTTACATTGGCTTAAAGCTAACCATGGTGAGGAGAGGTTGGTATTCTTTACAGCTAGTTCATCTCCGCACGACGCCCGGCAATTCAGGTTTTATCAAATTCCTACATATCTGCAAGCAAGAATCTTGAACCGACTACAAAATTACTACATTTCATAACTTTATACCAGAAACACAGTACTGTGAAAAGAAACAAAAAAATAACCATTTTGATTAGATTAGGGGAAAAGAAGAATTGTCCTCAAAAATCATTTGATTTGCTGAAACAGTCTAGACTCAAAATCTCCCTGAAGTGGCTGAACACATCCACAACTACTACTCCACCCATATCCCATTCCTTTTACCCATTTTGCCTCACAAAGTGATAAACTGAAAAGATGGAAATGGCTGGGTATGCAAACATTTGAGAAACTCATGTGTCGGGTCAGCCTCATGTGAAAGACTCAGTAACTCAAAAACCAACTGTCTCTTTATTGCCCTCTGATGGACAGATATAAAGTACCTCACCATGAGGGAATCAGATGCATCAAAATAAAAAAGAAAAAGATCCTTTACAAATGGAAAATATCAAAATACAATGCCCACACGGAGCTATCAAAAACATAGAGTATATACACTGGAAATATAGCCGGCGCTACCCTGCAGTCATACCAAGCATACAAAAATGGAAAGCCCATACGCCATTCACACAACACATTCACGCAAGAAAGCACATATCAGCTCACAAAACCCATCGATTCCCACCCAACCCAGAGTCAAATTCTGTAACCCATCTCCCATGTTCGGCCCATCCCTCCTCAGCTGTCTTTCTCAAGAGCAGCGGCAGCGAGTGTGACAGTGGTGACAGGTTGTCCAGTGGCCGTGGCCAACGTGACTGTGTTGACTGACTGCCCAAGTCCCCGCAGCTGCACCTGTGCCAGTTTCTTCTGTTCGCACTCTGTCACCAAACTGTTGAGCTCTGCTGCACTGTAGCCAATCAGAGTCCTCAGGTCACACACAAACTTGTAGACAAAGCGCTTACCCTGCACTTTACTGATCATGTCTCCATCGTAGTAGTATCTGTAGAGAGAAGAAAGATGTATGTTTTAAAGAAATCTCAGCGACAGTGAAACAGGAAATGACCAGTATGTACCTTAGAGCTCGGCTTAACTTCTCATAGTTCATGGTGGGCTTGTTTTTTCTCTGACCCCATTTCTGGGCCACTAGCTCTGGCTGATTGAGTTTAAACTCTCCTTCCTCTCCCACCCAGGAAATGCAGTCACGGGCATCTTTATCCGTCAGCAGCTCCAGGAGGAACTGCCAGAGCTGGATCTGACCGTTGTTACCTGAGATGACACACCTCTATTAAAGACACATTTATCCATCTTTCATAGGATTATGACATGGAAAACAGTGATTATCCAACAAATACACATTTTAAACACAATATCCTTAAATATTTTCGTATGTTTAGGAGTTATCTGGGACTTAAAATAACTCTCATATTACAAAATATGACCATTTTAAGTTCACCATAATTGTAAGCGAGTCAACAGAATTTCATCCAGTTCACAACATTTTTTAGACGGTAAAAAACTGCAGCATTTATGAGGCTTGGCAGAAGCCTCAAGAGCTCATTCAAAGAAGCTTTTTTTGCTAAATATTGCATTCTAAAAAATGTATTAGAATTTTAAAAAAATGTACTCTAAATGATTTCAAATAGGCATACTATGGCCTCTTTAAGTCAGCTTTATATAGTAAACATAGTGTGTCATTTACACAAAGATAATGAGTAAAATGCTTTCTGATGACGCAAAAACATTGATAAAGCTAGCTCAGTGTTTACAATTACCTGTACGGTTACCAGGGGAGCTGCGCTCCTCTCCTGAGATGCGGGGGGCTCTTGGTGCTTTACTGTGCTTCATCGCCTTGATTGCTGTGGGTGTAGCCTGCTGCACAGAGGCAGGGATGATCTGCACAGCTGCAGAACATAAAAAAAACAAATCACATGCTGCTTTTCGTCAAAAGCAGAAGAGATTACACAAAACATCCCTTAGAGCAAGCATCATGTGGAAGCTTTTGTTTCCTGAACCTAGATGCTACTAAAGAGCAAGAGTTCAACTCACGCTGATCAATGGTGACTGTTGCTTCCTGACTGTGATCCTGACTCGCAAGAACATCTGCAACAGAGCAAAAAAAAAAAAAACAGGCTGGAAATAGAACACGTGTAACAAAGACACTCATGCTTCTTTGCGGAACGTACACTTGCGTAAGAGCTCCAAGTGGCTCCACAGAATCTCTCCGCTGGGTACTCTCTGGAGAAACTCCTCCTGGCTGAAGGCACTGAGCTGGCGTCCAGGAATGTGAATGCCACCCACCTCCATTTCATCAATACCAAACTCCTTCATAACCCAAACTGCCCAGTGGATCACCTGGTCTGCTGTCCACTGCACCGGGTCTGAGATGAACACACAAAAACACTTAAGAATCCAATACTAGTCACCGCACAACTTAATCAGACAACTCTGTACTTTTAAAATCATAGCAATTATACTGCAGTAAAAGATTGAACTCATATTTAGAAAAATATGTGAAAATGTTGCCCATCATTGTTTTCTTCTAGAGAAAGTCTGATATCTATTAGTTTCTTAAATAAAGGAACTTTAAAATTAATCAAATAAAAACGGCAAAGGTCAATTAAATTCCTTAAACCACTGTCATCCAATGACAATGACTTAATTTGCATGATTAACCTAGTTAATTCTTTAATTGCATTGAGATGAGGATTGGCATCAAGACAAATAGCATGAACTGTAATCGAGGCAAAGACAAAGAGATTAGTTTGGAACTGTTGGAGATGGATAAGATGGTATCTAGTGTCAAGAACTGCATTGAGAAGGATTATCATGAAGTAATACAGACCAACACAGTAAAAAAACATGACTGGTGAGAGTGGTTTCTAAAGACCCAAGAACAACTGTGAAGACGGTAGTTAAGGTCTCAATGAAGATGGTCAGTAGAACGCTATAAAACAATGCACTGTCAAGTTGTTGGCCAAGAAATATTCCAAATCATAGTTAAAATGGAGTTTGTAAAAAAAAAAGTGGTGCATACTGGAAGATTTTTGGCTGTAGAGATGATGCCTTTGTTAGAGAAAAAAAAAGGGATAGGCCTTGACCGAAAGAGCACAGTTCCCACAGGGAAACATGGTGGTGGGAGAATGATTTGGTACTGGGAATCTAATCAGTTTGAAACACTTTAAAATGATTTTGAAAGAAAACCCTCTGAGAGTTAAAATATGGTTTAGTTTGACATTTGCCGTCCAGCATGATAAGCATTACCCAAAGCATACCTCACCTCTGCTGTAAAAATAGCTCCAAACTAGCCGAATGGGTGTATTTGCTAAGGCTCTAAATTGTGCTAGAATTTAGATCTAGTCGAGAAGGATGTGAAATTTTTCCTCAGGACACTTATTTGACACTTGTTGAGAACAGAAAAAAAGACTAAAGGCAAAATGCAACACTATAATCATTAGAGAGCTTTTTTTATTCTTGGTAATCTTTTTATTTATATCTCAAATACTACAATCTTCCTGAGTAAACTATTATGTGTAGAAAAGTGTCACTTCTTTCTATTCAAACACATCGCCAAAGGCATACAGTTAAACATATCGCTACACTCACCATATGGTATATTTAGCCGAACTTGCTCCTTTCGATAGCCTTCCAGCGCAGCCGCCCATCGAGTCACTTGCTCCGAGGTCTCATCAGGAATGGTTGCCCGCTCTACAGCAATCACTTGACCATCTTCCACCAGGTGAGCTTCATCACCAGCCGCTGCATCTGGGTCGATCACCACCTCCACAGTCTCCACTGGTTTCACGATCTCCAGAATATTTAATTTCTCTTCACCTAAAAAAACTCAATGAAGTCAGTTTGTATATGTTTTTTGAGTGACTGTTTTTCAGTTCAGTACTTGATGCTTACATCGAACATCACACAAAGCATATTTTTAAAGCAGAAGGGGAGATTTGCACAACAACAGTAGGATTATTGATAAACCTCTACCTTGTCTGGTGACAATCTGGATGCTGAGCTGTACGGTGCCATCCGTCTTCACCCCTTGATCGAAAAGACTATGGTCAGGATGCAGCTACATGAGCAGAACAGAAACCTCTTAGTTAAGGTGCACAATGTCAGAGCTAAAAAACACAGTATATAACCACAGAAGGACCTACTAGGATGTCCTGCAGACAAATGTCATATCCATCGAGTGGTATCTGAAGTCGAGGCTCAAGTAACTTCTTCAGATTACCAATCGGCTCATTGATGTCAATGTCTTGAGTAATCAGTTCCGCTGCATTGATGGTTTGCTCCTCGATACTGATATTTGAAAACATGGATAAGAGGGGTTCATGCATTTGGATGAGGGGAGACAGGAACAAAAATCCTTACCCTTCCTCTAGACAATCCTGTTTCTCGTGTCCATCAATCTCTATTTCAATCATCTCTTCTGTCTCACTTTTCGACATCCTATATGAAAGAAAAAAATATTAACAACTTAAAATTCCAAAATATGCTATACAGAACCAGAAAATGCACAAGCATTGGCGGCATAATTTAACAAACATTCTTATTTATTTTTGGGTTTCAAAGCTTTAAAAGATTTATCTCTAAGACGTACATTTGCAAAATGCAGTCTATTGTACAACAGTTTTACATTAATTTCAAATTTTAACTAACACATTCTTCAGAGAATAATTTTTTTCTGCTATGATACATAAACATTTGAAAAATCAAAGGTCAATAAAATTCACTAAATAATGTAAAAATTATTTCTTTTTCTCAACATTTTTTTAGATCCTCTAGTAATTCTACAAATAATGTTTATCTTGCTAATCTAAATATTTATATTTAAAATGTCAAAATTTGTTTTGTTTTTTTTTTAAAACAAAAACATGAAAGTATAACGGGTTGAGCTTAACCCACTGTAACTGCCAAAGAAGTCCCTGAAGTCCCATATTTCCTCACGCGACACCGAGGCTTCCTGTAAGAACAGGCCCATTGAGCATTTTACGCGTCTTGGAACCCTTTTCAAACACATGAGATATAAATATGTATATTAACGTAAACGGTACATTTGGTCAGTGCTTTAATTATTTTTTGCGTGCAGACTCAACAATAATTTTCTTCGACCGTTTTTTATACTCGCGACTGGGTGGGAAGACGACGCGCGAACCGATACAAACGCAGTTGCCATGTTGGAATGCTTTTGTGTTTCGTAATATAGCCGAAAAACTGGGCGTAAAAACCGAGTTTTTAAAACTTCTAAAACTTTTGTTGCTAGTTACACATCAAGACTTTTGATTCGGGAAAGTTAAAACGGAAATGGAAGAAACGGAAACAAAACAAGAGAAGGGCAGATGTAAAAGCAGCCGGAAATCCTGGCCGAAGTCACGGCGGCTGACAGACTTCCGAAAACAGCCATGCGACCGAAGAAATGGACGGAAACATCGCCGAGTTTATGTATGCGCATCGTGCGGGAAATAATAGCTATGACAGGTACCGTTAGGGAGGGAATATTAATGTATACCTAGCCTTTTAGCGTATACAGACGGAAGACGAGCGAGAGACACGCCTGGCTGAAATGAGGATCGGCTCACGCAAACAGTTAACGTCGGTGCTAACTTTCTTGCGATTGAGTTAATGTTGTGTTAAAAGCATCATATATCGATGGAAGATGTTTAATAAATAACTCAGAGTACCCGCTTGAAGCACATTTACCTACTGCTTGCTAAATGCACAAGGATCGGTTTATTATCACTTTGTTTTAGCTAACTAGCTAGCTAAGGATGCTAGCTCTGAAAGCGGGAAACCTACTCTTATAACCTCACGCAGTATCTCACGTAACATTCACAGTTCTGTATGTCTCAGGCAAAATAGGTATTGCTGCTCGACGTACCTCTTTTCCCGTTCGGTAAGTGCTGTAGAAGTTTAGCGGGCTAAAACTGGATGTTTGTGCTATAGTTTAGTGTGCTAATAAGTTGTGGGAACGTTCATGCTGGTTTTTTGGTCAACATTGCATTGGGGGCGGGGATGAGCTGGAGGCCTCGCTGCCCACTGACAGCAGCACATTCACCCCACTCTGTGCTGGATGTTCTCGAGTAGAAGCAGAATATGGTTCTGTTTGGAGCTGTGTACTTTTGTATTGAATACACTGAAACGATTGTACATTTTGTTTTCCCAATGCTCTTTTGCCCAATAGTACTGGATGGACATTTATACTTGGTTTCCAAACTATTTTATGGATAACTTGAATCGTCATATTTCTGACATTGTTTATTTGGTTTTGCTTTTCCGCAAGTTTTACATCCATACATGTAAATGGGATTTTTTTTTAAACCATTGACAATTTTTTAAATTTAGTATGCTATCTCCCAGCATCTCCTTTTCTCGAATGTATGATCTGATGTTTTTTTTTTCTGGTTACAAAGTTTATGAGGCATTTCCAATAGAATCTAGTTACCAGATGAGCGTTATGTAATGTTGTACCTTACTTTTCTTGACTTATCTTTTCTCAATAAAAATATGGTTCCATTTAAGTGTGCCAGAATGTTTAAAGGAGCTTTTAAGCATGTCTTGGATTTGAGACAAATCGAATTGTAATTTTTTTGCAAGTTATTAATAAACACAACTGAAATCCTTACTAAAAAGTGCATTCATTTATTGAAATGTCTAAGCTTTATGTATGGGTCAGTGCAGGTTTTCATTCAAAAAAAACATTGACTGCTGTAGTCATTAATTCTTTTTTATTTAAAATGATGAAAATAATGCATTTTTAAGAGAAATAAAAATATTCAAAGACTTTTTCTTTCTTGACATTTAATTATTTTACTTATTATAAACTGAACCACAGCGTTTTTAGTTTTGTATATAAACGCTGAACACACATGACGCATTCAGCATTTATATACAATATTCAGAAAAAAAGGATTGCCATTCATTCACCATTATTCTGTCAATTCAATGCATTTTGAACTGAAAATGAACATCCTATCAAAATATTACATTTCTGTAAATTAAGCAGTGCATAGATTTATTTCTCAAATACATTGCGTCACATACAATGACAGCCGTAATTCAATTGTGTAGATATAAACATCATAGAAGTTGCTTTTCAATTGAAAAAAACACTTGTGTGCAGGAAGAGTGATCTCTATAAAACATTGCTGTTGAGATTATACATTTCCTTAGTAAACATCCTGAGGCAAGTTTGTATTTACATAAATGAAACACCATTAAATATTTAGCCTGGCCTTGGTGTTCAGTCATCTACAGTAACTACTTAATTTCCTGCTTAAAAGGGTCATGAACTGCTTTTTAACCATTTTATATTTTAAAAAGCCTGCCCAGTTTTTACATAGAAAAATCATACATACAATGCTTTGTGAATCTACAGACAACTAGCGGCTCAAGCTGAAATTAAATGCTTCAAAATAAATGATTTATTTTACCCATGCTTGAATTCTGAAATGGTTCAAGCATTACTTACCGTTGTGTATGTCCCTTTCATGTTGATGCAATGCTGAGACCCTGAATCTCTATCAGTTTTATATATACATCACAAAATTGAGCATTTTTTACTTTATTAGCTCAGACCCCTTTATAAAATGTGGTATAAAATAGCAAAGCACCTGTGTAGTCTACTGTAGATAAAAAGAATACTCGTACATTGAGACATAATGAGCTTCCTACAGCAGAAAATTAACTCCAGTCTTGTGGACTTTCTTATTTGGCTCAAGGTACCAAGTGCACTGAGTTCTTCCGTCTCTTGAGGTCTCTCATATTAGCATAACACAGCCTTTATTCTTCAAAGAAAGAATGACTGTGTATGTTTGTAGCGTCTCGGCTGAGGAAAAAGGACAACAGTTGGATGAGGTACAGCAAAGGAATTAGTAACTATATTATGCATTCAGTCAAGAAAATGCTCTTACGTCTGTTGGTGGATTGTAGCTGCTCTTTGTTTTGCTGAAAGAGTATACATCATTATAAAGTACTGCATGAAAGGTAAGGCAAAGAATGCTTTCAGCTGTACATTCATCCAGTTAAAAACGGTGTGCAAGTGTACCGAGAATAATTGCTCACACAGACTTGTTAAAACCCATTCATGAACTGAAACAGAAACAGCTGTGTAGGAGGTTTAAAACCTCCAAGGAACAGCCAAACCACTTCCGAGGTGAGGTTGAGAAAGACAGTTTCTTGTTATGAAACAATTGAATGCAGCAACAAGACAAAACGTAGTTAAACTGCATCAACAAGGTCTCTCCCAGACAACACTTTAAAGTAGACTAGTGTGTATAGATGTGTTTTTCAAGCTCTTTCACCCTGTGAAATTGGAATCACTGTCATCATTTCAGAGCTGGTAGAAACCATGGGATGCAATCTACTGCTGTCCAGAGAATTCTGACCAGAAGCGGTTCTCATGGAAGAGTTGCAGCCAAAACACCATACCTCTAATGTAAAACATTGGAACTGGGGTGCAGAAATATGGCAGCAGGTGCTCTGGACTGAATTTTGAAATATTTTTGCGTAGCCGTTTGTTCGTCAAAGGCTAGAACAATAATCAGTGTCTGCAAGTAACCGTAAAGAATGTGGAGGCTACGTGAACATTTGGGGTTGCATTTCTGCAAATGGAGTTTTTTCAATGCTGATGAATATAAGCATCCATCATGCAAACATGCAGCCAAATTCATTAAGAGCTACCTTCAGCATCAAGTGCAGATGTATCTAGAAGAATTGCAGGGTAAACTAAATATTGATTTGATTTCGATATCTCTTTTGTTCATTCACTTAATTTTAAATAAACATTTAGCTCAATGCTGTAAGTTCATCATGATGTGGCTTACCTCTGTTTTGCCTCTCCTTTATTCTCTGTTGATGAATGAGAGCATAAAGTCCAGTAAGCAGATGCAGTTATATGTTTGTTTTAGTTTGTAAGGGATAGGTACTCACTTCGACAGCAACCACGTTTACAGCACACACAGATGGCCACACAGCAGGACAGCAGCAGGAGTAATGCTCCTACTTCAAGCGCGATCACTATTGACATGTTTAACTCAACTGCAACAAAACATACGAAGCAGATTCACATGTCCGTTTTCTGTCTAAAAAAGGCAAAAATGCTTACCTTTTTACCAGTTGGGACCAAATTGTTTTGGAATTTTACTCAAACACACCTCATTTATTAAAGTTTGGAACATCATGGACATCAGTTACCCTTAATAAATAGTTTTGTACATCGTTTCGTCCATTAGGCTTCAATCACAATCTCTAGGGAGAAGTCTCTTTCACGATCTGTAAATCCAGCACGTATGCGGGAATCTATGTTATAAAAACGCCATGGTTTCCCTGCACCACCTGATATCGTGTTTACGACAGATTGAGCATTATTTGTTAGCGTTAAGGTGCAACGATCCGTACATCGCGCACACTAACAAACGCACCCTCATGTGGAAACCGTGATATTTTTGATTATGTAGTCACTGTGCCAGATCGTGTTGGATGTATGGAGGCTAAACTTTAAAAAGTAATTTACTGAAAATACGTCATTAACACAGTTTGAATTATTTTTAACCTTGCGTGGCTCACAATGGTTAAAAAAACTGGGCGGGGCCATGCATTTGATAGATATGATCAACAGCTACACTGAACAAAGCTGACCGTCCACTGTCTGCACGTAGTAAGACAGATATTTTATAAGATATATAATATATGTGTGCGTGTGTGTGTGTATAAAGCTCTGAAGCTCTGAAAACATGGCCGTCTAAAAGTTGCATGTGCGCATATGCACCCTCACTCTCTGACTGTCATGGCGGCTCCCATATCACCTGTGCATCCGTGTCAAATTAGCCTAATGGCAGTAGGCGGTGTCTATGGTATGGATTGTGTTCTGACAGTCTCTGACCAGAATTCTGGCTGGGATCAAATTAGCTGGAAATGAGAGTTTCACCTTTAAGACACAATAAATAATGTTTAATTCCCCAAAAAGTTGTGTTTTGTATTAGTGTTATGTATTGTAGTCTGTTGTTAGTGTTATCCTTCATAAATCCACTAGAGGGCGCTAGTGCAATGAGAGAAGAAGTAAACCCATGTGTGATGTTGAGTTAATAAAGTGAAGTTAACTATCCTACTGCTATGGGCAAACTTTATACGGCTATTTGGAATATGATTTTTTTGTTTAATTTGATAAATAATAAATGTGCTATTATCACGTAATGAGAAATATCCACACATTACATTTTATCTACACAAGTGCATCCATAAGGAATTTTGGAATGTTTTTATTAGAAAAAATAATGCACATACACCATAAAAATGAATTTTTGTGCTTGGACACAATACTATTTTGTATGGTGGTTTGTGTTCCAGTCAACTTTTGGAAAAGGCTTTTAGTGTTGGCCCCGAAGCCAGAAGAGTACATTTACTGAAAAGTTACGCTTTCACCGTGGGTTTTTGAAACTTAAACTTACATTCTGTAATCTTCATGTGGTGACCAGAACAGCTTTTGGGTGCTCCCACACCATTGGACGCCTCACATCGATACTGACCCTCATCAGATTTGGAAACACCTTTGAATTTCTGTTAAAAAAAGGTGGTATAAGTAAATTTTAATTAATAAACATGAAAGAATCAAAGCAAACTTTTAATATATAGCCAAACGCAGCTCCAATTGGTGTCAGAATAAAAATTGTCAAATTGTGCAAAC
>SRMA01006956.1:0-12397 GCA_007224835.1 Danionella cerebrum
ATTCTCTGGATGAAATAAACTCTCTGTTAGCAACCCTTCTAAGTCACAACGGATTTACAGACCCCTCAACCGTTCAAAGAGAAGATGAGGTAGGGAGAATCCTGGATGGGATTGAAAACGAGTCTCTATTTTCAAACTCCCTTCTCTCTGAAAGCAGCGATGATCTAAATAGGTTGATACAAAGAATTCAAAACGATGAAGACACATTACCCAACCATGATGGTGACCACTACTCTACTGATCATGTTTCTGAAATGGGTGAGAGTGAGATTGTAAATCCGCTTTGGGGGATTCAAAGCTTAATTGACTCTTTGGGTGATAATCAACTGCTCCAAAATAATGCTGCCTCACCACCAATTGATGTAGTTCAGAGTGGGGATGGTGGTAATCGATACCAAATTCAGCAGAGACCACGATTCAATGGTGTTGAACTCCGGAGATCATTCAACTTACGCAATGTACGGTCGACAGATTTTGCAGATTATCACAACAGAGTGTACAACATTTTGAATGAAGTCATCACAGATGCTAGAGAGGTGGGGGGTGATGGAAGCGTGATCAGCGTCACACTTAGAAGCGGCGGTCTTTCATCAGATATCAATGTTGTTTTAACAGAGAGAGATCAATATGATATCAACAGATTCACAGATCAGATTACAAATGCTTTACAGAGCAACGAAGATCTCTCAGCAGATTCCAACGTTGATATTTTAGTTAATGTGGCGAGGAGATGGCAAGGTGGTGGAATTGGGAAGCGTCGTAAATGTACAGATATAGCTCTCAATCTACTGATTAAAAAAAAGAGGTTGTGTCTATTTTCACCTACTAACATCTCAAATCAGCTCTGCTTCTCTATATGTCTGGCAAGATTTATGAACCCCGACACTCCAGAGAGTGAGCTGGAAGCTGAAGCAGCCTCTATACAAGCTAGAGCTGGGTTCGGCCTGCATGAAAAGATTGCTCTCGGTGATGTTGCAAAGTTTGAACAACTACTCGACATAAAAATCGTTGTAATGTTCAGGACCCAACCAGGATCGTTAGAATGTTATCAGAATAATACCGAACCACACCCAAAGACTGTTTTTTTATACCTGCATGATGAACATTATCACATCATATTAAATCTGAAAACATTCATCGGTGCTGATTACGTGTGTCAATTCTGTTATAAAGGTCACAGCGACGCTACGTTGCATAGTTGCAAATATGTGTGCGACGTATGTCACAATCCAGATTGTTACAAACAACCAAAAAAGAAGGTGGTTTGTGGAGATTGTGGTAGATTTTGCAAATCACGCTTCTGCTACCAAATGCATAAAACAATTCCCGACGGGTTAGAGAGATCACACTGCGACGTCACAAAATATTGTAAAAAATGCAACAGGCGTTATAAAACCGATCCGAAACAAAAAAAAACCCATAAATGTCATCCTTTTAATTGTGAGTTTTGCAGAGAGGAACTTTTTGATGAAGGAACTCACCAGTGCTTCATCCAACCTACCAGATTGAAACCGAGCAGTACAAAATATATTTTCTACGATTTTGAAACTATGCAGTTTGAGGGTAAACATGTGCCTAATTTTGTGTGTGCAATCACATTTGATGGTGAACAATTCATAGCGAAGGGTCCCGACTGCATAGCTGCCATGATGAATCATTTCAGACAACCAAAATATAATGATTACTGCTTTATAGCTCATTATGCTTCTCGATTTGATTCATTCTTAATCCTCGAGTATTTTTGCAACGCCGGGATTCTTTTGGACATTATAATGCAGGGTTGTAAACTGATCTTCATGTATGACAAGGCATTTAAACAACGCTACATTGACAGTTATGCCTTCATGCCTATGGCTCTGTCAAAAACACCCGAAGCGTTAGGCTTAACTTGTCAGGGTAAGGGTTATTTTCCACATGGGTTTAACACAGTTGAAAATCAATGTTATATTGGTCCTTACCCGGAGAAAACATTTTACGGTTATGACAACATGACTTTGAAAGATCAGAATGCGTTTAATGATTGGTACCAGACTGTAATCGGGAAGGAGTTTGACTTTGCAAAGGAGTTAGAAGAATATGGGACAAATGATGTCATTCTCTTACGAGAGGCCTGTATGAAATTCAGATCCGAATTCATCACTCACACCGAAATTGATCCTTTCACTTACACGACACTCCCTAGCTGCTGTATGGGTATATTTAAAACCCATTTTCTTAAAAGAAACACAGTGGCGTTGACTCATGATAAAGCTTACGTTCACACCAGCAAGGCTTACTCTTCAGGCTCGATAGAATGGCTTGAGTTTTTGAAATCGACTAGAAAAGTTGATCTAAAACATGCTCTAAATCAGGGTGAAGTTTCAGTAGGTAGATACTTTTTGGACGGGTACTATGAAGAGAGTGGTGTTAAACACGCTCTCGAGTACAACGGCTGTATTCATCACGGTCATTCCTGCCGTTTTGAACCCCACAAAACACATCCGCTGTCAGGTATACCTTTCAGCGGTCTCAGGAAAAAATCAGATGACAAGGTTGAAATTCTCAAAAATTCATACGGTTTGAAAGTGGAGGTTATTTGGGAATGTGAGTGGGAAGAGATGAAGAAAACAAACCCTGCTGTGATTGAGTTCATGAGTACGTATAAAAAGATTGAGAGGCTTAAACCTAGAGATGCATTGTTTGGGGGGCGTACAAACGCTTACAAGTTATACCATAAAACAGAAGAAGGTGAGAAGACGTTATATCAGGACATCATTTCGTTATACCCCTACACAATGGATCATTATGATTTCCCAATTTCACACCCCACTATTATTACAGAGAACTTTGATTCTGTAGAGTCATACTTTGGGCTTGTTAAAGCTACTGTGTATCCACCGCGTGGATTGTTACATCCTGTTCTTCCGTATAGATGCGGGGGTAAACTAATGTTCCCCTTATGCCGCACCTGTGCCGAGAGTGAGAATCAGACCGAAGACTGTAATCACACGGATGAGGAGCGGGGACTCTCCGGATGTTGGGTGTCTGTTGAGTTGGCGAAAGCGATTGAAAAGGGTTATCGAATAGCTAAGCTCGATGAAGTGTGGCATTTCCCTGAAAGATCGGATAATCTTTTTTCAGGGTATGTCAAAAAGTTTCTCCGTTTGAAACAACAAGCGTCAGGCTACCCGCCTAATGTGAAAACAGATGCTGAGAAAAAAGCCTACATTAGGAGGTATTATGAAAAAGAGGGGGTGCGTCTTGATCCGAATCACATTAATCATAATCCTGCTCAGCGATCTATAGCAAAACGCTGTCTCAATAGTTTGTGGGGGCGATTAGGTTTAAGGGTTCGACAGGTACAGAGCGTTTTGATAAGCGATCCTGCAGAATTTGCTAAAATTGTTTTTGGTGATCCTGAAACGCTTAAATTTTTTGCCTTTGTCTCAGATGACGTCGCACTCGTACAGTACACCGATCGTAAAGAGGACCCCTCTTTTGCTAAAGATGTAAATGTCTTCATCGCCGCTTTTACAACCGCTCGAGCACGTTTGGTGTTGTATGAGTTGATGGACAAACTCGGTGACCGCCTGTTGTACTCTGACACAGACAGTGTGATATTTACGGCAAAGGAGGGTGATTGGATCCCCCCGGTTGGTGAATATTTAGGAGAACTGACGGATGAAATAGGCGACGGGGATTTCATCACCGAATTCGCAGCGGCAGGTCCAAAGTCATACGGTTATCGCACATTTCGGGGAAAAACATGTATGAAGGCTAAAGGTATAACCCTGAATGCTGAAAATTCAAAGAATATCAAATTAGACAGTCTGATTGGTCTGGTTGAAAATTATGTCAAATCAGGCAGTGATGATGAGAGTTACCTTTCAGCGCGGTCTGACAACATTGTGAGGGATAAAAGAGGCTTCATCCTACGGAACAAAACAGTTGTTAAACGCTTTAAGATTGTTTACACTAAACGCCGGCTTTTACAGGATTTCACCACATTGCCGTACGGATTCTAGTCTACAATGCAAGGGGGAATTAGAGACGTTGGTGGGTTTGATTTCAGACTTCAACATTCATTCTCATGCGTTATTAGCGGGCCTAGTAATTCAGGAAAATCGTACTTTATAAAAAAAACTTTTGGAGAATGCAGAATTTCTAATTTCAAAGAAAATTGAAAACATTGTTTTTTTGTATGATTGTTGGCAACCATTGTATACGGAACTGTCTAAGGTGTGTAATGTTACATTCGTTGAAGGCTTTAAATGATGACAGTTTATTACCAGTCAGTAAAACAAATCTTTCAATAATTGATGAT
Organism: Danionella cerebrum; assembly: GCA_007224835.1. NCBI lineage: Eukaryota > Metazoa > Chordata > Actinopteri > Cypriniformes > Danionidae > Danionella > Danionella cerebrum. The sequence goes on from SRMA01006956.1 coordinate 4,304, forward strand.
ATGATGCAAGCCGCCAGCGGTAATTTGGAGGTGGAAAGGTGTTTCACGCAGTTTGTTCACCATAGAAATCTATCTGTTATTTATGTGGTACAGAATCTTTTTGTCCAAGGAAAATCTAGCCGTACGATAAGTTTGAACACAAACTATTTAATTCTTTTTAAAAACCCTCGAGATGCTAATCAAGTTGCTGTTTTAGGGGGGGCCAAATGGGAATATCTGGGAATATCCGGGAAATGCTAAGTATTTTATTGAATCGTACCGAGATGCTACGAGTCAGCCTTATGGATATCTCTTGGTCGACTATAAAGCAAAAACGCCCGAGGAATTTAGACTCAGAAGTGGTTTACTTTCGGACAGACAGGTTGTCTATCTCCAGAAGAAAAGACGGGGGTAAAATGTCGAACCGGCTGTGTGACCAACTACCTCTTTTAAAGATTCTACATAAAGCACGACCTAAAGAACGCCGTCTTATTCTCCAGTCAGCCTCCGATGAGCTCATCTTAACCCTGTGTGAAGTAGCTCTTAATATTCTATACGGGACAATTCCAATCAACAAAGTCCAGCTGGGTAAACTTAAAAGAAGAAAGGCTGAAATAAAATTTTTTGCTAACAAAAAAGTTGGTGTTAAAACAAAGAAGCGATTTATTAATCAGACGGGTGGTTTTTTACTTCCTCTTTTAAGCGTTGCCATACCTTTTATAACTAGTCTGATAGCCTCCAGGAGGGAGTGAGGATGGAGTATGCTGAGAAAATGTTTTTAGTTCCGCAGCATCAGCTGCAAGCGATGACGACATCATCCCCTCGTGAGAACATTCAAAATGTTGTAGAATCTGATCTTGATACATCAATACGCAACATTTTACACAGTGGAAAAATGGACGATTATCAAAAGGCTAAGCTTTATGCTAGCGTTCTCAACAGGTTTTTAACAATTGTGAAAAAAGGTGATCAAGAGAGTAACATGTTAGCGCTTTCTTTACAACAACAACAGCGAGAAGAACAACAACAACAACAACAGGATCAAACTATTCCTGATTCGGTAGAAATTGGTAGTGATGATGTAGAGACTGAAGTGTTGAAAAATGTTTCTGTGAGAAATGTTAAAAACACTAAATACATTTTGGAGAAAATGTTGAAAGCCAAGGAGTTATCAACATGGAATGACTCTGGTGAGTTTGTGTTTAAAGGCAGAGTCATACGTGGATCTCACATGGTTGATCTATTTAAGAATTTAATGAATTCACATCATGTTACGGATGATAGACGACCCATAGGTTGGAAAGAGTTTTTACAAGCGTTTGAAGAAAATAACATTCCGGCTTCAACAATACCTAATCATAATGTTAGGAAAGTCATTCATACTTTAAGAAGTAAACGGGTCACGAGTTTTGATGATGATGGTAGTGATGAGGATTCACATGTGTTTTTGAAAAAAAAAAAAAGAAGATCAAAAAAGATTGAACGTGATAGTTGGATGCATTTTTGAAATTCTGTTAAATGTGAATGTTTTGTTTTTTTTCTATAATTGTGTGAAACGTTGTGATATTTCTGCGAGTGTTTTGTTTTTTCAATAATGGTGTGTGAAATATTCTTTTACAATAATTGTGTGAAACGTTGTGATTTCTGCGAGTGTTTTGTTTTTTCAATAATGGTGTGTGAAATATTCTTTTACAATAATTGTGTGAAATGTCTTTTACTTTATAATAAAAGAGATAAAAAAACTTGCTTTTCAGCATCTTTATTTAATAATTGGTTGTGGTATACAGCATGATTGAATACAACAAATGTATGAATTGTTTTTTTTCATTACATACCGGTTTAAACTTTTTTACAAACGATGAATCCATACCATCATTTTCAATACAATCATGAGAATACAACTCCATTACATCGTTATAATCATAACCTAAGACAAGGTGATAGAGGAAAAATATACAATGCTGTCCGCATGTATCGGTCATGAAATCTTGAACACGTTGCTTTGAATACATCACTCTAGATGAGTTGTTGATTATAAAGTTGTTTATAGATGATGAGAAACGTTGACTGTCTGGAGGGTTACCAAAACTGTCAAAAAAACAACAAACTCCATCCCGGGTAAAGTATGCCGCTAACCAATGTTCTCCAGATAGTGTGGACGGGTGCGTGTTGATTATCACACTCGTTGGTAAACTCGTCACAGGGTTTACAGGAAGCCGATCGCACGGTAGTACACCGAGAAAATGTTCCTTGTCACACACAATCCTATCCATAATGTTGGTCAGTTGAATAGTATTCATATTCAGTAGTAATCAGCCAGTACTTGTCTTCGATTAGAGATTTCTATAATGTTGTCAAACACTGCATAAACAATCAGATTAACAGTATTCTGCAACGGTTCTCTGAAACGTGCCTCCAGTCTAATATTCCCCGATTTTTATGAGGGATACGTGTTGGCCGCAGTCTTCATCAGGCGTTAGATTGAACGCGTACAACGTGTAACCGTTTAGGAAGTCATCCCTATCGATGGAGAGTGGTTGATTTCTCAGGTGTCTACCGGTTGCACCAGCCAGCTGGTAAAACTCCCTCACGGCAGCTCCCGTCTGAAAATTGGGCTGTAACGGTTTGGTGGGGAATTGTTGCCCTTCTGAAGAAATGGTGAGATACTCCAAATCGCAATGTTTAAAGTTAAATGGGTTTTTTTCATACGATCCTGTGAATGCATCGTTATCAATAAAACCCAGCACAAGTGACTTTGGGAGTACTCCCAGAAATAGATTCTCCTGATTTAAAACCCGAGAGCCTGCTGGTATGGAGAAATTTTTCACGCACACTCTATCTATTGGGTACTTTGCAGTTGCTGAGAGAAGAGCTTGTGCATGCCCCAGCCTGACGCTGGGGGAGACTGACACCTTTTTGATAAACAAAGATGCAGACACAATGTGGAGTTTGTAGGCAACGTCGTCACTCCTCATCAGACAGAATTCATCTTTTCCTCTAATCATTCGAATCTTTATATCGACACCATTTAGTATCAACTTCTCCTGAAAAAATATGTCGGCGTGAATAGGAGCAAGCAACTCTACAACTTTACTCCCGCTCGTATATCCAGCCCTCTTTGTCAAACCACCATTACGCCCTGCAGGGTCATTCACATCCATGTGGCCGGCTGTATCTTTGTAAAATAACCCTGCTGAGAAAAGAGATTCCAGCGCATCTTTGCTGTAGTTCATGAGAGTCTCGATGATGGCTCGATAAGGGTATGTACTTGAACTCTGCGATATTAATCTATCCCCGAGGCTGATATCAACTTGTGAAAAAATAGTGGCGCCCGGGTAATTGATTAAACCAACTTTTGCAGGGTCTGCGATATCGGCACCATTTGGTCTGGTGATTTTAACACGTAGATATACCAATGTATTATTCAAATCAACGTAATCTTCACCGTATCCGGCGATGAAAAATTCCAGAGGTGCAGTATCTGTTATGGCCGAAAGAGGGGGTACCTCCAAATATGTGCTTTTATCAATGACCGTCTGAGTCATCGGTACGGTGAATATGTCCAATTCCGACTTCACACACTCTCCTGACATACGATGTAGTAGCGCCATGTTAAAAGATTGTATTTAGACTCCTCTTCAATCCTACGTTTCGACCCGTAGACTTCTTTCGCTTTCTGGTCGCGACTGATCTTTTCTTGTCATTCTGTTTCTTTTTCTTCGATGGTGGGCCACGCCTCCTCACACCGGGCGGTTTAGCAGATCTCTTACGAGACATGACCATTAGGCCTGAACCTGTCTGATGCGCTCCATCATCAGTATTCGCTCTTGTTAGAACATTTGTAACAACGTCGCTAACAATACTTTTTGCTGCAGACTTCAGATGCGGTTTAGCGATGCTAAAACCTCTTTTTAATATCGGCATAGCCATTCTAAATAAGTTTTTAAATAATCCACCCAGACCATTTCCGTAAAGAACTGGGGCCCCTTGAAACCCAGATAACTCTCCTCCGGCTTGATTTCTGTAGTAATCAATGTATTCCCCAGCATTTGTGTGGTGATGATGAGGCGTATAGTAAACCATTTTTATTTAACCCGTCTGAAGTGTAGCTTCACAACAACTTTTCCGTAAGAAAAACGTATTTCCTTGTTTTGATCGTCCTTTAATTCTATGTCGATATCACTTATAACCGATTTGTTGATCGATGCGTAATGTGGCTTGTCATAACCAATACTGATGTTCTCAGTGTTTTCACCCGTTATATGTACACATCTCAGAAAGGGTACGAATGAATCACCAACGGGTTGGTGCTCTATGATGTCTGTATAAACATACATTGTGTAAAATCCAGAGTTAATGTCGACCTGATGTTTGGCGTATGTGACTATTTCTTTGGTCTGATCCGGATCGGTGTAATTGATATCACCCAACTCACTCGCTGGGTTCATGCCTAAGATGATGGCTAACTTTCCATAGAATGTGAGTGTAATGTTAGGCATAGCTCGGAAATACACCTTATTTTTTATACGTTCATAAAACATTACTCCATGAGGGGCGATGGCTTCATTTATTCTCCTAATTAATACGGATATGTCATTGTAGTATCCAGCGGGGATGTTCTTCCTCACGATGGTAGAAGGTACAATAGGACTCATCTCTGTTACATCACCTCTATTCTTACTTTTACCACCTACTGATATTTTGAACGATGAATCATCCTTACGAAGAGTATACCAACTTCGAGGGTATTCAATTTCAGACAACCCGACTTCCCACTGTCCTTTTAAGTGAATGGGGATGGCTAGTCTAGTTTTGTAACAACCTATCCTATTTTCAGGATAAGTAGAGAGAGAAGCATTGCAAGGTAGTGTAACGTAGAAACCGTCCTTATCCATGACCATAACAAAATCTTTCAGGCTGTATCAAATAATGTTTTTTTGTCAACGTAGCTGTTGAATTTAGACGGCCACCCTAACCATTGCACTAAAACGAGCGTCGATCGACCTTGCTTTTTTCCTCCTAAAATCTTCTCAACCTTAAACGCTTTGTTTTTACTCACGCTAATTTTTTGTATCTCTTGTTCATAAAACACTCCTTCAATAGACTCGTTGTCATAATCCCTCAACTTGTAGACGACCGGTTGTCTCGGGATACAAGCTGAAATGGTGAAAAATTCTTCAGTGTAGTTCTGCTTGTACCCTTTTGCAAATGGACCTTTCACTTTCGAAATTCTAACAACATCACCCACTTTATATTTGAATTCAACTTTCTTTCTTTATAGATCCGTACAAGTTTTGAAATACAGAGTCTTCGTTATCTTTACAGACATCCACCGGTCTCATTTTGATACTCTTGTGGAAACTGGTGTTGTAACCCAACATTAAGTCTTGTAAGACATCTATGTACCGTCTTGAATTTGTAGCAGTCAGGAATCTCCACATTCTACTTTTCAATGTCCTATTAAAACGCTCTACGACGCTGGCTTTCAAGTCTGAAGCAGTCGCGAAATGAATGATGTTGTGTTTTTTCACCAAATCTTGGAATTTTTTATTGAAAAACTCTGTTCCATTATCCGTCTGCAGCTTTTGAGGAATGCGACCCTCTGCTAGAATTGATGCAAAAGCGTCGGTGACATCTTTCCCAGTCTTATTTTTAACGTACGTGCCCAAGCATATTTGCTAAACACATCTATACATGTCAGTATGTACTTATAACCATCATTCTCCTCTGAGTATTCAGTCATATCAGCCAAATCAGCTTGAAACTGAGCATCTACCCCATACACCATCACCTTATTCCGTTTATAGGTTTTAGGAGCAGTCCTATGTAATGTATAGGCATCCTCCCCTGACAACCACTCTGAAACTTCATCATCAGTCAGACGAACTCCGCTTTCCTTAAAGACAGCGTCTTTTAATCTTTTTTTCCCACCGAATGATCCGGGATTCGATGGTGTGTAGTAAATCTCTCTCATAACCTCACTCATGTTGACGCAGCAAGAATATTGAAAAAATGATGCTTCAAAGTTTAATCACACAGTGTTTTATTATAATTTCGGACACAAAAAATTACAAGTTGTCCAGATAGTATAGAAAATTAATACATGAGGTTATGTTTTTATCAACAATAAAATTTATCGAAAAATCAAGAATAACACCTATAGTAGCTCTATCATTTTCTAAAAGTAGTGCCGAGCAAACGTCAACCACATAGACAATCGTAGTGAGGACATCGGCAGGTCGAATATCTTCAGAGTTTTTACATATTGTTTCTAAAACAACTTTTATCATAGAGGTCTTGGTTTCATCATCAGAATCGAGAACAACATTAATCATCTCAACCCATGAATTTGACAACGATCGTACATCTTTAATCAAATTAGAGAAATTTGTTACACGTCTTGACCGAATTTTCATCACATCATCATCAAAAATAACTTGATACAACAGACGTTTCAACTGGGATTTGTAATAAGATTTAAACAAATAATTACAAATATTATTCACACACCAAATGTTACCCATTCTGACTTAATCCGAACTTTTACTATTCTTCCAAGAATCGACAGCGTCGCAGATGATTGTTTCAGTCTTTTTATCCAGGAGGTTATTTCTGATCTCTTCCAGCTTGTCAACAATGTATGGCTCGTTTTTCAGTTCCAGCAAAATAGCTCCAGCGGCACCGTGGATCCTTTGCGGATGCGTCTTCAACCCACACTCACCCAGAGCGTGCGCGATGATGGTTTGGAGTTCAGGCTTGAACAGTTTCTGACAAATTTCATCAAAGTGTGAACTGAAGAAGTATGTAGGAGGATCATAAATGCAGGAATGTTGGAGTTGACTGGGGTGGTCAATCTCGCAACCGTTGCATACATCCTTCCGTTTAGCGTAGATGAGGCTCTGCAACGCCATAGCGATCACACCTTTCAGGATTCTGAATCCGACATCGTTGAAGCAACCGTCGGTAGTGTCAAAAGAAGTCGCTTGTGTAGGTTTCCACACATCCGTCAGAAAAGTCAGGTTTCGATACCCCAACTCTTTGCAGAATTTGTCCAACCAGGAGGTGTTGGTGGTAGCGTCATCCACTTGTTGAATTTTGGTCTGTTTCTTGTCTGTAGCATTTTCATCAACATTCATATCGAACAGGGTGGTGAGTGCGCGTCTGCACTTGGGTGTTCTCTTCTCAGCCATTTCGTGACAATGTCTTGTGGAAGTTCTGAGGGTTTAAATGTTGTACTGAATGGGAGGAGCCGGTAGTGATCCACACCCACTTTTTCTGAATTTTTCAGGGTGAAAGAGCTTGGTTTTCACTTTGCTGTACCCATCATACATGTCGCACCAACCAAAGAGTTTATTAATGGATAAAAAAACATCATCCAATAGTTGTAGATCTTTCCATTTGACCACAAATTGCATCTCATAGAATTCATGATGATCACTCCTCTTTGTCACACAATAGTCATCACCAATCTTTGTCTTATCCTTACAGAAAAATATGTAGATACACTCATCAGGAACCTTCTTTGAATGATCGGTAACAAGACGGTATCTGCTGTTAGGAGTCACACCATTCCATTCAGCAACAAACAACGGATTCTCTCCGATCCCGTGTACACCGTCCCAGACTGATGAATAAAACAACTTCCAGTCTTTTGCATAGAGAGTTAGACAGGGACTCTCAAGTGAAAAGACATCCTTGACACCGATTGTGTAGAGAGTCACAACTCGATCCGACTTGTTAAATAAGTATCCTAAAACACGCTCGTCTGACAAAGCGAATTCATTCTTCACAAAAGCCACATCATCATGTAGAAATTTTGTCAATGTAAGATGCCCCAATGGTTTTCTAGGACCCTTTGAAAGAAAGTCAATCATCTCTTCATTCCAACCCGTAACGGAAGGTGAATTCATCTCCGCCATCTCTCTTCCGAAACAGTTTTTCACACAAATACATTAACACATTAAAATTGATACAACTCTTAAATATACACACAAACGGAGGGAGGGTGGCTACATCCTGTGACGTAGATCCAGAGGGGGGGTGCGCAGTTGGTGGGTGGGGGGAGGGTAATCAATCAAACTCAAAATTTTGACACAATGTCCCCTATATTCTCTC
>SRMA01006958.1:9115-32697 GCA_007224835.1 Danionella cerebrum
AGCGTTGAGGGCGGTGCTATAAATAGTGGCTACTCCACCTCCACGACCAGTCAGACGGGGCTCATGTTTATATAAATAACCTGCTGGAGTTGACTTATTGAGACCAATGTATTCATTTGGTTTTATCCAGGTCTCTGTGAGACAGAGTGCATCAAGATTATTTTCTGTGATTATCTCGTTGACTATGAGCGCTTTGGGTGCAAGTGATCTAATGTTAAGAAGCCCAAACTTTAACCTCTTAAGCCCGAGAGTCCCCGGTACCGGGGACTTGCCCCCTTGTGCGTTACATTTTCAATCATAGCTCACTAACCCTGAGAATAACCCACACATATTAAATACTGTTGTGTTCAGTGGAAACTCCTCTAAAAACGTATCTAATTCAATTTCATATTAGTGAACCACAGCTCGAACGCCATGCAAATAAACAACAACATGTCCGGAGTATAATTCATGACCACGTTTTTTGTTATGTGCGATATGTATCCACAATATAAACGGAAACACCCAAACCATTACATTAAATGAAAGCTGACAACCAGCTGAATCCAGTGATATGCAACTCATTAACATTGCATGAAGTATTTCAGAGCAGGGAGCGAAAGTTCCACGAAAAAACGCCAGCGAAAACCAAGCAAGCATGTAGAATCTTGTCTTACCTTTGCCATTTTTTCAACAAAAAGTTATTTCCATAGCGATAAAAGTCCGTTTGTTGTTATGTCCGGTCGATAGCTTCGCGGAAACTCCATTTTAGATGTTTTGTGTTGCTCCTTGGTCTCATGACGTCACCAAATATGGAATGACTCCCCGTGCGTAAGAGGTGGTCTCTCCACGCTGCGCGTCGTGTGATTCGTTAGCGATCCCGTCAATCTCAAAATGGTTGATCTCATTGGCTTGCATAGAATCAGAGCTTTCCAGCGATATATAGAGCTCCCGGATTAGACAGATGGTCGGGGGGTAGGGACACGCAGAAGCTCGACGTCGAAAGCGTTTGTGAATGAAAGGTTCCCAAAAGCGCAGCAAGATGGCGTAAATGAGCTTCCACCTCCCTTTTACAGCGTTTCTTTAGGAGTTTTTTTGCTGAAATCATGTCCCATAAGCAAGAAAAGAAGACTATGAGCGTAGCTGAAGCTTTGGACAAGATTTTTTCCATATTTCAATTATTGTGCCAAATTGTGCCCACCTGTGCCAACATGGATTACGCCTGAACTTTGTTCAATCAAAACCTTTACAGAATATTAGGTTCTTGTAGTATGAACACCAAACTTGCTACAGATGTCCTTGACATGTAGTGGTTACAATTGATTGTGTTTATTTGCTTCGTTATAAGTAAAATAAGGAGATATTGGAGGAACATGTGTTTTTTTTTTTTAGGCGGAGTTCATTTTTTGGCCATTCCAACATCAATTACTCTTACCCAGTGTTCTTGACTGTCAAATTAACCCATCCACACCACTCCCCAAGAACCTATCTTCATTTTGATACCAAGATTTGCAGTTTAGACCTTGTAAAAGCTGAGAAATGCCTTAAAAAGTAAAAGTATAGGATTTTCGGAAAATAGGCCTCAGGGCTTAAGAGGTTAGGCGAGTCAAACATGGACACGTCAAATCTAAACAAACGTTCAACAGTCTGGCGTGACGAGCGTGACGACGCGACCTATAGGATTGATCTCATTTGCATAGGTCGCTGTTTGAGACAAACCTTGAATCCACTCCGTCGAGACAAGTTAACAAATGACCCGAGAGCTGCCGTCGACCGAGAACTGCACGCTGCTCGCGAACAGAGTGTTGGGGAAGACCGTGAAAAATTCTGGTCACCGTCAACCGAAACGCTCTGCGTATTGGACAACATCTATAAGACTCACGACGTCTCAGCTGTTTGGGAGCGGGAAACTGCTCACCGATGTGTTTGAAGTCTAGGTGGATTGCGGTGAGGGAGGAGGAAGGGACCCTGCCTTTTTTTTCTTTCCTTCTCTTTTTTTTCTCCTTCCTTCCGCACGGCTTCATATTTGACAGCCTTAAATAAAAAAAAAACGTATTTAAAATAAAGAGATAAACAGCATTAGAACAACAACAACAACAACCACCACTATAATAATAATTCACTCATTCATTGTTTTTTAAACGCCCTTCCAGCTCCTAAATAATAATAATAATATGAATATCATACCATACAATAACTTAAAATCGAATTTCACAAACTGCTGTATTTCTGCAATTCCAAAACGAGTGATCAAACGAGCCGGGTTCATCAGAGCAAAAACAATACTTCGTGTTAGTATAATTGTTATGTCTTTTCAAAGAACACTCGAGAAATGTGCTTGGCGCGAGGGCACGTTACATTGTGACACGGATGAGTCGGGGTGGGACTCGTCATCAGCATCACGCCGGTGTAGCTGTGCCAGCGACGGGCTTTAGGGTGACAGAGGCTTGTCCGTTTCTTTTTTTTTCTCCATCTCATTTTTCTCACGTGAATACATTGCAGATGATTTGTTGCGGGCGGCACGCCGGGTATCGCTGTTCCTATTTTAGTGAGAAGGTTGCTGGTTTGAGGCCAGCCGGGGCCCTTCCGAGAGCAACTTGCCCATTCTCGTGAGCGTGTTTTCTCCGGTTTACTCCACGAGAGCAGAAACATGCGTCGAGATCATTGAAGTGGCTCAATTCTAGGGCGTACCCCGCAATCTTCCCCAACGGCGCTGGAAACGTGCACCGGCACCATAAGCCTTTGACTCTGAAAAGGGAAGATGGATTTGGGAAACGCGAGAGCTGCTTCCTGGGTACCGATTGATGCAAAGGGCCACCGCTTTGACACCTCGTATGAGCGGATTACGATTGAAGGATACTCTTCTCTGCAAAGACACCGATCGCGTTCATTAATTTTCACAACGAATACAGACAATGAACGAACGAGGTAGTAAACGGGTAAACATTTATAGGCAACACTTTAGTTTTTCTATTAGTGCGACTGATTTCTTGTTAAATTGAAAAAAATATAAGAAATGTTCAAAACACTTCAAAATGATCACTTCTACGACGGTCCCGAGAAAATCACAATATCCAATGTACGGATCATAGATGAAACACGTACAAAAAGTGAGCTAAGATTGTTTTGGTTTCTTTATTTTTTTACATTTTTAACATTTTACCATAAACAATTTGTACATTTTACAAACGCATCGAACAAAACATGTGCTGGACACCAAATCTGCTCTCTTTCCGTTATTGGCCAGCCTGGCATCGCGTGCACTTTACCCGTATGTTGTTCTCTGAGTGAGTCTTGAGTGTGGCTTTCGGAGTGCGGTCGGCTCTCATAAACACACGCACATCTCTCGCTGACGTTGGCTGTGTGTTTCTGGCATTGTCCTGCTGACTGCGACGAGCGGGAGAAATCAACTCGTCAAAACGGACAACGCCACCGCGGGAATTTCACCAGCAGAATCTAAGGGAACAAGTAAAAGCAGACTCTGTTTAAAAGACAGCGCATGTCAAAGGCAAGAACACCAACGCAATTTATTGGCCTTCACGAATTCACACAGACACGTCATTGCAGTCGCGGCGTGGAGAGAACCCTGTGCTTTTGCTGACTCTGTAAAGCATTTCTACTAGGAAGAGAGAGAGAGAGAGAGAAATCACTGTCACAGCCTTCGTTTCTGCTGCTTTCTGAAAAAGAAACCCGTACTTGGCTCATTAGCATCTGTAACCAGCAGGAGCCGCCCGCTAGCCTCGAACTAGTGACCTTTTGATGAAAAGCCACAGTGCTAGCTCTTGTGAAATGCGTCGACTGTAAAGAAGAGCCTTAGCACAGGCCCAAAGGGCCGCAGTCACGGACACATTTGGAATGTCAGTTTTGCTCTCAAAGCTAAATTTTGTCACTGTAGTTATAGCTGCAACCCATCTTTAGAGAGAAAAAAAGACAAGTCTCGAATTTTCTTGTCTATATCCCTTTTTTTTATTCAATTAAACACAGCCGCAATAGCACACAAGTTCAAGTTTGATTATTTATATAGCGCTTTTCACAACGGACAGTGTCTCAAAGCAGCTTTACAGTAAACCAACAAGTTGAAACTCGAAAAAGAGGAAAAAATTAATTAATAAGTGGTGTATATTTCCCTAATAAGACTATGAGGTGGTCTGGAAATGTTTTGTTGAACCCCAAATGAATTTACTAGGTCTATAAATGACAGTCCAAGGGCATCACCTGGTTCATCTACATGAATATTAAAATCTCCCACAAGCAGTAATTTATCAAAAGTGACCAAGAGATCAGAGAGAAATTGAACAAAAAAACGTTACTCAAACCTGGCCCTCTCTCTCTCTCTCTCTCTCTCTCTCTCTCTCTTTCTCTTTCTCTCTCTGCGGTTTTTGGAGCGTGTGCGCCCTCAGGTGGCGAACCTCTGAAAAGAAAAAACACAAATACATAGCACGAATCTGTTGAAGTGGTTAAGCGTCCAGTTAACCACGAGCTTCAAATAAAAGACAAAAGCATTTCTTAGGCAAGTAAAACCAGACACATCAAGTCTAAACAAACGTTTATCAGTCAGGCGTGACGAGAATGACGAGCGTGACGACGCAACCAATAGAGTTGAACGTCATTTGCATAGGTCCCTGTTTGAGCAAACCTTGAATCTACTCCGTCGAGACGAGGAACCAAATGTCCTGAGAGCCTAAGCCCACCGAGAATCACACGCTGCTCGCGAACAGAGTGTTGGGGGAGACCCTGAATATTTCCGGTCACCGTCAACTTAAATGCACTGCATAATAGGCCATTTATAATAAGCGCACGACGTCACTATTGAATGACAAGTGCTCCACGTCGCCATTTTAAGACAAGCGCTCCACGTCACCATTGGCTGTGAGCGGGGCGGCAGCTCACTGATGTGTCTGAAGTCTGTGTGGATTTGCGGTGCGGGGAAGAGGATGCGCACTTTTTTTTTTTCTTTCGCACGGCTTCATATTGTTAAATAAAATAAATGTATAAAATAAAAATGTATTTAAAATAAAGAAATAAACAGCATTACAACAACAACAACAACAACAGCAATAATATTATGAATACCATACAATACAATTACTTAAAATCGAATTTCACAAACTGCTGTATTTATGCACTTCCAAAACGAGTGATCAAACGAATCGGGATCATCAGAGTAAAAACAGTATTTCGTGTCAGTATAATTGTTATGTCTTTTCAAAGAACACTTGTCTAATTATAAAATATCTATGGTTTTAACCATAGACTTTAAAACCTAATCACAGGGTATGGGAGTTTCAAAATCCATCACCGCGCATGCGCGTATGAACATTGATTACGTCCTCAATACTATTGAGTACGTCATCGCGCATGTGTGTTTCGATATTCATTACCGCGCATGCCTTAGAACATTTGTTAGGTGCTCAATGCCATTGAGTACGTAACCAATGCGAGGGCACTTTACATTTTGACCATGATGAGTCGGGGTGGGACTCATCAGCAGCATCACGCCGGTGTAGCTGTGTCAGTGTTGAACTATTAAAGTATGTTCTCAGTTTTGTTTAATTGTTCTTGAATAAGGTGCGCATGCCTGGAGATGTGACCCCACCCCCCTGTATATATATATATATATATATATATATATATATATATATATGTGTGCTCGCTATTTTTTCTCTCTCTAAATATATGTCGGTCAGTTCAGTTCATTTATTATTCAATAAAGAACGATCTGCTCACAAGAAGCGTCATCGTCTTCCATTGCAACACGCAAGTATTCGCTGTAAGAACTCAACAGGTTATGGGCCCAGGTGCAACTCGTGGAAGAGTTTAATTAATCTATCTCCAATAGAAAGTCGCAACGAACCGCGTGCTAACGGTCAGGTAGAATCATGGATCCACGAGGAAACAGCAGGATGCCCCGTCTAATGTTTGATGGAGATGAAACCAAGTACGAGCTTTGGGAAACTAAAGTGCTCGGACATTTGCATTTGCTTGGACTAAAAGAGACTGTTTTGAGAGAGCCCAACGGTGAGGCCGAGGTAGCGGCTGATGGCGCGAAAAATGCAGACGCATACGCCGAGTTGATTCAACTGTTGGATGACAAGAGCCTCTCACTGATTATGCGAGATGCCCCAGATGATGCAAGGAAAGCGCTGAGAATTCTGAGGGACTATTATGCGGGAAGAGGCAAACCGCGTATTATACATCTGTACACCGTGCTAACTTCTCTTCAGAAGCGAGGCGATGAGTCAGTGACGGACTATATTATACGAGCGGAGGCCGCCATTACAGCACTGAGAAACGCAGGTGAAACGATGGGCGATGGATTGTTGATTGCCATGGTGTTGAAGGGACTTCCTGAACGTTTTAAACCATTTGCAATAAACGTAACTCACAACAAGGACGATATAACCTTTCCAGAGTTCAAAGTTGAGTTACGAAGTTTTGAGGATACAGAAAAGTTTACTGCAACTGAAATCAATGACAATGTGATGAAGTCGATGGTGAAAAGGGGCCAGAGAAACATAAAGCCAGTTATACCGAGCAGAGAGGCAAGTACCGTGGACATGGTGTGTTTCAAATGTGGATTACAAGGTCACCGTGCAAAACTGTGCAGAAGAAAAACGTGGTGCAGTCATTGCATGAGCAACACACACAGCGACGCCACGTGCAGGCACAAGAGGAAACAGGATGCAGTGAGGAAAGTCGGAGACGGGAACGGATCTGAAGAGGCGGATCATGCGTTCAGAGTGAAAGACGACGCCTCATTCCTACGTCAGACGCACGGAGTTAAGGTGAAGGGACTAATGGTCGATACAGGAGCTACGTCACATATCATCAACGATATAACGAAGTTCAAAAGTTTCGACGACAACTTTAGGCCTGAGACTCACTGTGTGGAGCTTGCAGATGGGACCTTATGCAACGGTATTGCGCAGAAAAGAGGAGAAGCCGAGATATCCTTGATTGACAGCGAAGGACAGCGACGGAAAGCAAAGCTAAGGGGAGCTTTGTATATTCCTTCCTATCCACAGGACATTTTCTCTGTGAAATCTGCTACACATTTGGGAGCAACGGTCATTTTTAAACAAGGAAAGGACAAGCTTATTCATAAGGACGGTACTGTTTACAATATACACGTGTATGGTAAGCTGTTTTATTTGCATACAGAAGATGATGCTGTTGACAGCTGCAACGCAATTCACGATGTACAAGCATGGCATGAGATACTCCGTCATTGCAATTACGAAGACGTAATCAAACTACAAAATGTAGTAAGTGGTATGCAGATCAGAGGTAAACCCGAAAAACCAGAACACGACTGTGAAGTGTGTATTCAGGGAAAGTTTGTGCAAAGTAGGAACAGAAATCCAGATGATAAAGCAAAAGAGCCATTACAGAGGGTGCACACTGATTTAGCAGGTCCAGTAGCAGACGAGTCTATTGAGGGGTACAAGTATGTGCAGGTATTTACTGATGATTTTTCAGGAGCAATGTTTGTTTATTTCCTGAAGTCAAAAGCTGACACACTGCAGGCAACAGAAAAATTCTGTGCCGATGTCGCTCTCTATGGGAAAGTTAGGTGTCTCAGATCAGATAATGGGACAGAGTTTACAAACAAAGATTTTCAGTCATTTCTGAGAAAGAGTGGCATCAAACATGAGACCTCAGCACCGTACTCACCCCACCAAAACGGTACAGCTGAAAGAAGCTGGCGCACAATTTTTGAGATGGGAAGATGTATGTTGATTGAAAGTGAACTGCCAAAATCTTTGTGGAATTATGCTGTACAGACAGCTAGTGTAATCCGAAACAGATGCCTCAACAACAAAACAGGAAAAACGCCATACGAAATGTTGACAAACAAACAACCAAATTTGTCAAAAATGCAAAAATTTGGATCTGTATGTTATGCATACAAACAGAACAAAGGAAAACTCGATTCGAGATGTGAGAGAGGTTTTTTCGTAGGTTTTGATAAAAACAGTCCTGCTTATTTAGTCTATGATCCTGAGAGCCGAAAAGTACAAAAGCACAGGCTGGTTAAATTTGTGAGAAAAACATCTGTGGAGAAACAGACACAAACTGGTGGAGATGTAAACTTTGTTTATGAGGCTGAGAGTCCACCAACAGCAGGAAAAATCACACAGAAAGAAATTCTAGAAACTGATGGGCTTCTGGAGACCGAAGAGGATCTAGAATCAAAGGAGTGTGAGATTGATTTAGACAGCAAGAATGAATCCAGCACAGCTAGTAATGAAAACTCCAGTAGGAGGTGCTCTACTAGAGAAAAGAAGAAACCCAGTTATTTGAGAGACTACGTAACTGAGGATGTGATTAAAGATGAGTTCAATGCTAACATTGATTACTGTTACAGAGCTGTATGTGGGGTTCCTAATTCATTCAAGGAAGCTATGGAGTCAGTCAATTCAAAACAATGGATGGAAGCTATGAACGAGGAAATTGAATCTTTGAGGGTAAACGACACTTATGTTCTCACTAAGCTACCACCGGGTAAGGAAACAGTGGGGGGTAAGTGGGTTTATTCCATTAAAAATGATGTTGATGGAAACAACAAGTACAAAGCAAGGTTTGTTGCTAAGGGTTATAGTCAGAAGATGGGAATTGATTATGGAGAAACATTCTCCCCAACAGCAAATTTAACAAGTGTGAGAATACTGCTACAAAAAGCAGCACACGAAAACCTTTTTCTTCACCAGATGGACGTAAAGACGGCGTATTTACACGCACCTATCGATTACGAGATTTACATGGAGCAACCAGAAGGGTATGAAGAACACGGAGGTCTGGTATGCAAATTACAAAAGTCATTATATGGACTGAAACAGTCAGGGAGAAATTGTAATAGGATTTTCCATGACCACGTGACAGAAAAAGGATTTACACAAAACTCAGCCGATCACTGTGTTTATTCAAAAGAAACCGAAAGTGAGAAAACAATTTTGATTGTGTGGGTTGATGACTTAATTATTGCAGCAAGCAACAAGAAAGTCTTGATGAAAGTCAAAGAAATGTTTTCTGCAAGGTTCAAAATGAAAGATTTAGGAGAACTGAAATATTTTTTAGGGATTGAGTTTACACAGAGTGAAGGTTGTGTGAAAATGTCTCAAGAAACCTATGTTAAGAAAGTTCTGAAAAGGTTTAACATGCCAGATTGTAAACCAAGGGAAACACCATGTGAACCAAAACTCTGTTATTCAGACAAAGCTGTGAAAATGAAGGATGTGAGGATGTATAGAGAAGCTGTGGGCAGCTTAATATATCTCACAACATGCACACGTCCAGATTTGAGTTTTGTAGTGAGCAAATTATCACAGTATTTGTCAGAGCCAACTGAAGAACAGTGGACAACTGTGAAACATGTGCTACGATATCTGAAGGGAACTTTAAACAAAGGGTTAACTTTCAGAAGCAACAAAAACGATGAGTTAGGTTTAACAGCCTATAGTGATGCAGATTGGGCAGGAGACACAACCGACAGGAGAAGCACAACAGGATATTGTGTTAAATTGAGTGAAAACAGTTCACTAATTTCCTGGAAGACAAAGAAACAACCAACAGTAGCTCTTTCTACTTGTGAAGCTGAGTACATGGCACTAGCCTCCAAAATGCAAGAATGTCTATATCTTGAGCAAATTTTGAGTGGGATTGACAGTCATAATTACAGGCAGACAATCATTCATGAAGACAATCAGGGGGCAATAGCTCTAGCCAGGAATCCTGTTAATAGACAGAGGTGCAAACATGTTGATATAAAGTATCACTTTGTACGATCTATTGTAACAGAGGGGAAAATGGCTGTACTGTACTGCAAGACTGAAGATATGGTGGCTGATGTCATGACAAAACCAGTCAGCAGAGCAAAACTGAAGAGATTTGATGGTGTTATTTTTGGTATTTGAAGCAGATTAATGCCATGGTCTAATATAGGATGTGTTAAAATGTAAAATTTATGTAAACTGAGTACAAGTGGGGGTGTTGAACTATTAAAGTATGTTCTCAGTTTTGTTTAATTGTTCTTGAATAAGGTGCGCATGCCTGGAGATGTGACCCCACCCCCCTGTATATATATATATATGTGTGTGCTCGCTATTTTTTCTCTCTCTAAATATATGTCGGTCAGTTCAGTTCATTTATTATTCAATAAAGAACGATCTGCTCACAAGAAGCGTCATCGTCCTCCATTGCAACACGCAAGTATTCGCTGTAAGAACTCAACAGTCAGCGACGGGCTTTTGGGTGACAGTGGCTTGTCCGTTGTTTTTTTTGTTTTTTTCTCCATCTCATTTTTCTCGCGTGAATACATTGCAGATGATTTGTTGCGAGTGGCATGCCGGGTATCGCTGTTCCTCTTTTAGTGAGAAGGTTGCTGGTTCGAGGCCAGCCGGGGCTCTTCCAAAAGGAACTTGCTCATTCTCGTGAGCGGGTTTTCTCCGGTTTACTCCACTGGAGCAAAAACATCGTCGAAGAAATCAACTCGTCAAAACGGACAACGCCACTGCGGGAATTTCACCAGGAGAATCTAAGGGAACAAGTAAAAGCAGACTCTGTTTAAAAGACAGCGCATGTCAAAGGCAGAACACCAACGCAATTTATTGGCCTTCACGAATTCACACAGACACGTCATCGCAGTCGCGGTGTGGAGAGAACCCTGTGCTTTTACTGACTCTGTAAAGCATTTCTACTAGGGAGAGAGAGAGAGAGAGAGAGAGAGAGAGAGAGAGAGAAATCACTGTCACAGCCTTCGTTTCTGCTGCTTTCTGAAAAAGAAACCCGTACTTGGCTCATTAGCATCTGTAACCAGCAGGAGCCGCCCGCTAGCCTCGAACTAGTGACCTTTTGATGAAAAGCCACAGTGCTAGCTCTTGTGAAATGCGTCGACTGTAAAGAACAGCCTAGCACAGGCCCAAAGGGCCGCAGTCACGGACACATTTGGAATGTCAGTTTTGCTCTCAAAGCTAAATTTTGTCACTATAGTTATAGCTGCAACCCATCTTTAGAGAGAAAAAAAGACAAGTCTCGAATTTTCTTGTCTATATCCCTTTTTTTTATTCAATTAAACACAGCCGCAATAGCACACAAGTTCAAGTTTGATTATTTATATAGCGCTTTTCACAACGGACAGTGTCTCAAAGCAGCTTTACAGTAAACCAACAAGTTGATACTCGAAAAAGAGGAAAAAATTAATTAATAAGTGGTGTATATTTCCCTAATAAGACTATGAGGTGGTCTGAAAATGTTTTGTTGAACCCCAAATGAATTTACTAGGTCTATAAATGACAGTCCAAGGGCATCACCTGGTTCATCTATATGAATATTAAAATCTCCCACAAGCAGTAATTTATCAAAAGTGACCAAGAGACCAGAGAGAAATTGAACAAAAACACGTTACTCAAACCTGGCCCTCTCTCTCTCTCTCTCTCTCTCTCTTTCTCTTTCTCTCTCTGCGGTTTTTGGAGCGTGTGCGCCCTCAGGTGGCAAACCTCTGAAAAGAAAAAACACAAATACATAGCACGAATCTGTTGAAGCGGTTAAGCGTCCAGTTAACCACGAGCTTCAAATAAAAGACAAAAGCATTTCTTAGGCAAGTAAAACCAGACACATCAAGTCTAAACAAACGCTTATCAGTCAGGCGTGACGAGAATGACGAGCGTGACGACGCAACCAATAGAGTTGAACGCCATTTGCATAGGTCCCTGTTTGAGCAAACCTTGAATCTACTCCGTCGAGACGAGGAACCAAATGACCTGAGAGCTTAAGCCCACCGAGAATCACACGCTGCTCGCGAACAGAGTGTTGGGGGAGACCCTTAATATTTCCGGTCACCGTCAACTTAAATGCACTGCGTAATAGGCCATGTATAATAAGCGCACGACGTCACTATTGAATGACAAGCGCGCCACGTCACCATTGAATGACGAGCGCTCCACGTCGCCATTTTAAGACAAGCGCTCCACGTCACCATTGGCTGTGAGCGGGGCGGCAGCTCACTGATGTGTCTGAAGTCTGTGTGGATTTGCGGTGAGGGGAAGAGGATGCGCACCTTTCTTTTTTTTTTCTTTTTCGCACGGCTTCATATTGTTAAATAAAATAAATGTATAAAATAAAAATGTATTTAAAATAAAGAAATAAACAGTATTACAACAACAACAACAACAGCAGCAATAATATTATGAATACCATACAATACAATTACTTAAAATCGAATTTCACAAACTGCTGTATTTATGCACTTCCAAAACGAGTGATCAAACGAATCGGGATCATCAGAGTAAAACCAGTATTTCGTGTCAGTATAATTGTTATGTCTTTTCAAAGAACACTTGTCTAATTATAAAATATCTATGGTTTTATCCATAGACTTTAAAACCTAATCACAGGGTATGGGAGTTTCAAAATCCATCACCGCGCATGCGCGTGTGAACATTGATTACGTCCTCAATACTATTGAGTACGTCATCGCGCATGTGTGTTTCGATATTCATTACCGCGCATGCCTTAGAACATTTTGTTAGGTGCTCAATGCCATTGAGTACGTAACCAATGCGAGGGCACTTTACATTTTGACCATGATGAGTCGGGGTGGGACTCGTCATCAGCATCACGCCGGTGTAGCTGTGTCAGCGACGGGCTTTGGGTGACAGAGGCTTGTCCGTTGTTTTTTTTGTTTTTTTCTCCATCTCATTTTTCTCGCGTGAATACATTGCAGATGATTTGTTGCGAGTGGCACGCCGGGTATCGCTGTTCCTTTTTTAGTGAGAAGGTTGCTGGTTCGAGGCCAGCCGGGGCTCTTCCAAAAGGAACTTGCTCATTCTCGTGAGCGGGTTTTCTCCGGTTTCCCCCACTGGAGCAAAAACATGCGTCGAGATCATTGAATTTGCTCAATTCTAGGGCGTACCCCGCAATCTTCCCAACGGGCGCTGGAAACGTGCACCGGCACCATAAGCCTTTGACTCTGAAAAGGGAAGATGGATTTGGGAAACGCGAGCGCTGCTTCATGGGTACCGATTGATGCAAAGGGCCACCGCTTTGACACCTCGTATGAGCCGATTACGATTGAAGGATACTCTTCTCTGCAAAGACACAGATCGCGTTCATTAATTTTCACAACGAATACAGACAATGAACAAACGAGGTAGTAAACGGGTAAACATTTATAGGCAACACTTTAGTTTTTCTCTTAGTGCGTGGAGAGAACCCTGTGCTTTTACTGACTCTGTAAAGCATTTCTACTAGGGAGAGAGAGAGAGAGAGAGAGAGAGAGAGAGAGAGAGAGAGAGAGAGAGAGAGAAATCACTGTCACAGCCTTCGTTTCTGCTGCTTTCTGAAAAAGAAACCCGTACTTGGCTCATTAGCATCTGTAACCAGCAGGAGCCGCCCGCTAGCCTCGAACTAGTGACCTTTTGATGAAAAGCCACAGTGCTAGCTCTTGTGAAATGCGTCGACTGTAAAGAACAGCCTTAGCACAGGCCCAAGGGCCGCAGTCACGGACACATTTGGAATGTCAGTTTTGCTCTCAAAGCTAAATTTTGTCACTGTAGTTATAGCTGCAACCCATCTTTAAAAAGAAAAAAAGACAAGTCTCAAATTTTCTTGTCTCTATCCCTTTTTTTTTCAATTAAACACAGCCGCAATAGCACACAAGTTCAAGTTTGATTATTTATATAGCGCTTTTCACAACGGACAATGTCTCAAAGCAGCTTTACAGTAAACCAACAAGTTGAAACTCGAAAAAGAGGAAAAAATTAATTAATAAGTGGTGTATATTTCCCTAATAAGACTATGAGGTGGTCTGGAAATGTTTTTGTTGAACCCCAAATGAATTTACTAGGTCTATAAATGACAGTCCAAGGGCATCACCTGGTTCATCTACATGAATATTAAAATCTCCCACAAGCAGTAATTTATCAAAAGTGACCAAGAGATCAGAGAGAAATTGAACAAAAAACGTTACTCAAACCTGGCCCTCTCTCTCTCTCTCTCTCTGCGGTTTTTGGAGCGTGTGCGCCCTCAGGTGGCGAACCTCTGAAAAGAAAAAACACAAATACACAGCACGAATCTGTTGAAGTGGTTAAGCGCCCAGTTAACCACGAGCTTCAAATAAAAGACAAAAGCATTTCTTAGGCAAGTAAAACCAGACACATCAAGTCTAAACAAACGCGTATCAGTCAGGCGTGACGAGAATGACGAGCGTGACGACGCAACCAATAGAGTTGAACGCCATTTGCATAGGTCCCTGTTTGAGCAAACCTTGAATCTACTCCGCCGAGACGAGGAACCAAATGACCTGAGAGCTTAAGCCCACCGAGAATCACACGCTGCTCGCGAACAGAGTGTTGGGGAGACCCTGAATATTTCCGGTCACCGTCAACTTAAATGCACTGCATAATAGGCCATTTATAATAAGCGCACGACGTCACTATTGAATGACAAGCGCGCCACGTCGCCATTTCAAGACAAGCGCTCCACGTCACCATTGGCTGTGAGCGGGGCGGCAGCTCACTGATGTGTCTGAAGTCTGTGTGGATTTGCGGTGCGGGGAAGAGGATGTGCACTTTTTTTTTTTCTTTCGCACGGCTTCATATTGTTAAATAAAATAAATGTATAAAATAAAAATGTATTTAAAATAAAGAAATAAACCATACAATACAATACAATTACTTAAAATCGAATTTCACAAACTGCTGTATTTATGCACTTCCAAAACGAGTGATCAAACGAATCGGGATCATCAGAGTAAAAACAGTATTCCGCGTCAGTATAATTGTTATGTCTTTTCAAAGAACACTTGTCTAATTATAGAATATCTATGGTTTTAACCATAGACTTTAAAACCTAATCACAGGGTATGGGAGTTTCAAAATCCATCACCGCGCATGCGCGTATGAACATTGATTACGTCCTCAATACTATTGAGTACGTCATCGCGCATGTGTGTTTCGATATTCATTACCGCGCATGCCTTAGAACATTTGTTAGGTGCTCAATGCCATTGAGTACGTAACCAATGCGAGGGCACTTTACATTTTGACCATGATGAGTCGGGGTGGGACTCGTCATCAGCATCACGCCGGTGTAGCTGTGTCAGCGACGGCTTTTGGGTGACAGAGGCTTGTCCGTTGTTTTTTTTTGTTTTTTTTCTCCATCTCATTTTTCTCGCGTGAATACATTGCAGATGATTTGCTGCGAGTGGCATGCCGGGTATCGCTGTTCCTCTTTTAGTGAGAAGGTTGCTGGTTCGAGGCCAGCCGGGGCTCTTCCAAAAGGAACTTGCTCATTCTCGTGAGCCGGTTTTCTCCGGTTTACTCCACTGGAGCAAAAACATGCGTCGAGATCATTGAATTTGCTCAATTCTAGGGCGTACCCCGCAATCTTCCCAAACGGCGCTGGAAACACGCACCGGCACCATAAGCCTTTGACTCTGAAAAGGGAAGATGGATTTGGGAAACGCGAGAGCTGCTTCCTGGGTACCGATTGATGCAAAGGGCCAACGCTTTGACACCTCGTATGAGCGGATTACGATTGAAGGATACTCTTCTCTGCAAAGACACAGATCGCGTTCATTAATTTTCACAACGAATACAGACAATGAACGAACGAGGTAGTAAACGGGTAAACATTTATGGGCAACACTTTAGTTTTTCTATTAGTGCGACTGATTTCTTGTTAAACTGAAAAAAAATATAAGAAATGTTAAAAACACTTCAAAATGATCACTTCTACGACGGTCCCGAGAAAATCACAATATCCAATGTACTAATCATAGATGAAACACGTACAAAAAGTGAGCTAAGATTGTTTTGGTTTCATTATTTTTTTACATTTTTAACATTTTACCATAAACAATTTGTACATTTTACAAACGCATCAAACAAAACGTGTGCTGGACACCAAATCTGCTCTCTTTCCGTTATTGGGCAGCCTGGCATCACGTGCACTTTACCCGTATGTTGTTCTCTGAGTGAGTCTTGAGTGTGGCTTTTGGAGTGCGGTCGGCTCTCATAAACACACGCACATCTCTCGCTGACGTTGGTTGTGTGTTTCTGGCATTGTCCTGCTGACTGCGACGAGCAGAAGAAATCAACTCGCCAAAACGGACAACGCCACCGCGGGAATTTCACCAGGAGAATCTAAGGGAACAAGTAAAAGCAGACTCTGTTTAAAAGACACCGCATGTCAAAGGCAGAACACCAACGCAATTTATTGGCCTTCACGAATTCACACAGACACGTCATCGCAGTCGCGGCGTGGAGAGAACCCTGTGCTTTACTGACTCTGTAAAGCATTTCTACTAGGGAGAGAGAGAGAGAGAGAGAGAGAGAGAGAGAAATCACTGTCACAGCCTTTGTTTCTGCTGCTTTCTGAAAAAGAAACCCGTACTTGGCTCATTAGCATCTGTAACCAGCAGGAGTCACTAGCCTCTCTAACTAGTGACCTTGATGAAAAAAGCCACAGTGCTAGTTTTGTGAAATGTGCGCTGACTGTAAAGAACAGTTTTAGTATCAGGCCCAGTACAGAAGGTCACGGACACATTTGGAATGTCAGTTTTGCTCTCAAAGCTAAATTTTGTCACTGTAGTTATAGCGGCAACCCATCTTTAGAGAGAAAAAAGACAAGTCTCGAATTTTCTTGTCTCTATCCCTTTCTTTTTTCAATTAAACACAGCCGCAATAGCACACAAGTTCAAGTTTGATTATTTATATAGCGCTTTTCACAACGGACAGTGTCTCAAAGCAGCTTTACAGTAAACCAACAAGTTGAAACTCGAAAAAAAGAAAAAAATTAATTAATAAGTGGTGTATATTTCCCTAATAAGACTATGAGGTGGTCTGGAAATGTTTTGTTGAACCCCCAATGAATTTACTAGGTCTATAAATGACAGTCCAAGGGCATCACCTGGTTCATCTACATGAATATTAAAATCTCCCACAAGCAGTAATTTATCAAAAGTGACCAAGAGATCAGAGAGAAATTGAACAAAAAACGTTACTCAAACCTGGCCCTCTCTCTCTCTCTCTCTCTCTCTCTCTTTCTCTTTCTCTCTCTGCGGTTTTTTGAGCGTGTGCGCCCTCAGGTGGCGAACCTCTGAAAAGAAAAAACACAAATACATAGCACGAATCTGTTGAAGTGGTTAAGCGCCCAGTTAACCACGAGCCTCAAATAAAAGACAAAAGCATTTCTTAGGCAAGTAAAACCAGACACATCAAGTCTAAACAAACGTTTATCAGTCAGGCGGGACGAGAATGACGAGCGTGACGACGCAACCAATAGAGTTGAACGTCATTTGCATAGGTCCCTGTTTGAGCAAACCTTGAATCTACTCCGTCGAGACGAGGAACCAAAAGACCTGAGAGCTTAAGCCCACCGAGAATCACACGCTGCTCGCGAACAGAGTGTTGGGGGAGACCCTGAATATTTCCGGTCACCGTCAACTTAAATGCACTGCATAATAGGCCATTTATAATGAGCGCACGACGTCACAATTGGCTGTGAGCGGGGCGGCAGCTCACTGATGTGTCTGAAGTCTGTGTGGATTTGCGGTGCGGGGAAGAGGATGCGCACTTTTTTTTTTTCTTTCGCACGGCTTCATATTGTTAAATAAAATAAATGTATAAAATAAAAATGTATTTAAAATAAAGAAATAAACAGCATTAGAACAACAACAATAGCAAATAATAATATGAATATCAACAATACAATTACTTAAAATCGAATTTCACAAGCTGCTGCATTTATGCACTTCCAAAACGAGTGATCAAACGAATCGGGATCATCAGAGTAAAAACAGTATTTCGTGTCAGTATAATTGTTATGTCTTTTCAAAGAACACTTGTCTAATTATAAAATATCTATGGTTTTAACCATAGACTTTAAAACCTAATCACAGGGTATGGGAGTTTCAAAATCCATCACCGCGCATGCGCGTATGAACATTGATTACGTCCTCAATACTATTGAGTACGTCATCGCGCATGTGTGTTTCGATATTCATTACCGCGCATGCCTTAGAACATTTGTTAGGTGCTCAATGCCATTGAGTACGTAAACCAATGCGAGGGCACTTTACATTTTGACCATGATGAGTCGGGGTGGGACTCGTCATCAGCATCACGCCGGTGTAGCTGTGTCAGCGACGGGCTTTTGGGTGACAGAGGCTTGTCCGTTTTTTTTTTTTGTTTTTTTTCTCCATCTCATTTTTCTCGCGTGAATACATTGCAGATGATTTGTTGCGAGTGGCACGCCGGTATCGCTGTTCCTCTTTTAGTGAGAAGGTTGCTGGTTCGAGGCCAGCCGGGGCTCTTCCAAAAGGAACTTGCTCATTCTCGTGAGCGGGTTTTCTCCGGTTTACTCCACTGGAGCAAAAACATGCGTCGAGATCATTGAATTTGCTCAATTCTAGGGCGTACCCCGCAATCTTCCCAAACGGCGCTGGAAACGTGCACCGGCACCATAAGCCTTTGACTCTGAAAAGGGAAGATGGATTTGGGAAACGCGAGAGCTGCTTCCTGGGTACCGATTGATGCAAAGGGCCACCGCTTTGACACCTCGTATGAGCGGATTACGATTGAAGGATACTCTTCTCTGCAAAGACACAGATCGCGTTCATTAATTTTCACAACGAATGCAGACAATGAACGAACGAGGTAGTAAACGGGTAAACATTTAAGGGCAACACTTTAGTTTTCCTCTTAGTGCGACTGATTTCTTGTTAAATTGAAAAAAATATAAGAAATGTTCAAAACACTTCAAAATGATCACTTCTACGACGGTCCCGAGAAAATCACAATATCCAATGTACGAATCATAGATGAAAAAAAAAAAAAAAGTGAGCTAAGATTGTTTTGGTTTCTTTATTTTTTTACTTTTTTAACATTTTACCATAAACACTTTGTACATTTTACAAACGCATCGAACAAAACGTGTGCTGGACACCAACTCTGCTCTCTTTCCGCTATTGGGCAGCCTGGCATCGCGTGCACTTTACCCGTATGTTGTTCTCTGAGCGAGTCTTGAGTGTGGCTCTCGGAGTGCGGTCGGCTCTCATAAACACACGCACATCTCTCGCTGACGTTGGCTGTGTGTTTCTGGCATTGTCCTGTTGACTGCGACGAGCAGAAGAAATCAACTCGTCAAAACGGACAACGCCACCGCGGGAATTTCACCAGGAGAATCTAAGGGAACAAGTAAAAGCAGACTCTGTTTAAAAGACAGTGTATGTCAAAGGCAGAACACCAACGCAATTTATTGGCCTTCACGAATTCACACAGACACGTCATCGCAGTCGCGGCGCGGAGAGAACCCTGTGCTTTTACTGACTCTGTAAAGCATTTCTACTAGAGAGAGAGAGAGAGAGAGAGAGAGAGAGAGAGAGAGAAATCACTGTCACAGCCTTCGTTTCTGCTGCTTTTTGAAAAAGAAACCCGTACTTGGCTCATTAGCATCTGTAACCAGCAGGAGCCGCCCGCTAGCCTCTAACTAGTGACCTTTTGATGAAAAGCCACAGTGCTAGCTCTTGTGAAATGCGTAGACTGTAAAGAACAGCCTTAGCACAGGCCCAAAGGGCCGCAGTCACGGACACATTTGGAATGTCAGTTTTGCTCTCAAAGCTAAATTTTGTCACCGTAGTTATAGCTGCAACCCATCTTTAGAGAGAAAAAAGACAAGTCTCAAATTTTCTTGTCTCTATCCCTTTTTTTTTTCAATTAAACACAGCCGCAATAGCACACAAGTTCAAGTTTGATTATTTATATAGCGCTTTTCACAACGGACAGTGTCTCAAAGCAGCTTTACAGTAAACCAACAAGTTGGAACTCGAAAAAGAGGAAAAAATTAATTAATAAGTGGTGTATATTTCCCTAATAAGACTATGAGGTGGTCTGGAAATGTTTTGTTGAACCCAAAATGAATTTACTAGGTCTATAAATGACAGTCCAAGGGCATCACCTGGTTCATCTACATGAATATAAAAATCTCCCACAAGCAGTAATTTATCAAAAGTGACCAAGAGATCAGAGAGAAATTGAACACAAAAACGTTACTCAAACCTGGCCCTCTCTCTCTCTCTCTCTCTCTCTCTCTTTTTCTTTCTCTCTCTGCGGTTTTTGGAGCGTGTGCGCCCTCAGGTGGCGAACCTCTGAAAAGAAAAAACACAAATACATAGCACTAATCTGTTGAAGTGGTTAAGCGTCCAGTTAACCACGAGCTTCAAATAAAAGACAAAAGCATTTCTAGGCAAGTAAAACCAGACACATCAAGTCTAAACAAACGTTTATCAGTCAGGCGTGACGAGAATGACGAGCGTGACGACGCAACCAATAGAGTTGAACGCCATTTGCATAGGTCCCTGTTTGAGCAAACCTTGAATCTACTCCGCCGAGACGAGGAACCAAATGACCTGAGAGCTTAAGCCCACCGAGAATCACACGCTGCTCGCGAACAGAGTGTTGGGGGAGACCCTGAATATTTCCGGTCATTTATAATAAGCGCACGACGTCACTATTGAATGACGAGCGCGCCACGTCACCATTGGCTGTGAGCGGGGCGGCAGCTCACTGATGTGTCTGAAGTCTGTGTGGATTTGGGGGGCGGGGAAGAGGATGCGCACTTTTTTTTTTCTTTCGCACGGCTTCATATTGTTAAATAAAATAAATGTATAAAATAAAAATGTATTTAAAATAAAGAATTAAACAGCATTAGAACAACAATAGCAAATATTAATATGAATATCAACAATACAATTACTTAAAATCGAATTTCACAAACTGCTGTATTTATGCACTTCCAAAACGGGTGATCAAACGAATCGGGATCATCAGAGTAAAAACAGTATTTCGCGTCAGTATAATTGTTATGTCTTTTCAAAGAACACTTGTCTAATTATAAAATATCTATGGTTTTAACCATAGACTTTAAAACCTAATCACAGGGTATGGGAGTTTCAAACTCCATCACCGCGCATGCGCGTATGAACATTGATTACGTCCTCAATACTATTGAGTACGCCATCGCGCATGTGTGTTTCGATATTCATTACCGCGCATGCCTTAGAACATTTGTTAGGTGCTCAATGCCACTGAGTACGTAACCAATGCGAGGGCACTTTACATTTTGACCATGATGAGTCGGGGTGGGACTCGCCATCAGCATCACGCCGGTGTAGCTGTGTCAGCGACGGGCTTTTGGGTGACAGAGGCTTGTCCGCTGTTTTTTTTTGTTTTTTTTCTCCATCTCATTTTTCTCGCGTGAATACATTGCAGATGATTTGTTGCGAGTGGCACGCCGGGTATCGCTGTTCCTCTTTAGTGAGAAGGTTGCTGGTTCGAGGCCAGCCGGGGCTCTTCCAAAAGGAACTTGCTCATTCTCGTGAGCGGGTTTTCTCCGGTTTACTCCACTGGAGCAAAAACATGCGCCGAGATCATTGAATTTGCTCAATTCTAGGGCGTACCCCGCAATCTTCCCAAACGGCGCTTGAAACGTGCACCGGCACCATAAGCCTTTGACTCTGAAAAGGGAAGATGGATTTGGGAAACGCGAGAGCTGCTTCCTGGGTACCGATTGATGCAAAGGGCCACCGCTTTGACACCTCGTATGAGCGGATTACCATTGAAGGATACTCTTCTCTGCAAAGACACAGATCGCGTTCATTAATTTTCACAACGAATACAGACAATGAACTAACGAGGTAGTAAACGGGTAAACATTTATGGGCAACACTTTAGTTTTCCTCTTAGTGCGACTGATTTCTTGTTAAATTGAAAAAAATATAAGAAATGTTCAAAACACTTCAAATGATCACTTCTACGACGGTCCCGAGAAAATCACAATATCCAATGTACGAATCATAGATGAAACACGTCCAAAAAGCGAGCTAAGATTGTTTTGGTTTCTTTATTTTTTTACATTTTTACCATTTTACCATAAACAATTTGTACATTTTACAAACGCATCGAACAAAACGTGTGCTGGACACCAAATCTGCGCTCCTTCCGTTATTGGGCAGCCTGGCATCGCGTGCACTTTACCCGTATGTTGTTCTCTGAGTGAGTCTTGAGTGCGGCTTTCGGAGTGCGGTCGGCTCTCATAAACACACGCACATCTCTCGCTGACGTTGGCTGTGTGTTTCTGGCATTGTCCTGCTGACTGCTACGAGCAGAAGAAATCAACTCGTCAAAACGGACAACGCCACCGCGGGAATTTCACCAGGAGAATCTAAGGGAACAAGTAAAAGCAGACTTTGTTTAAAAGACAGTGCATGTCAAAGGCAGAACACCAACGCAATTTATTGGCCTTCACGAATTCACACAGACACGCCATCGCAGTCGCGGCGTGGAGAGAACCCTGTGCTTTTACTGACTCTGTAAAGCATTTCTACTAGGAAGAGAGAGAGAGAGAGAGAGAGAGAGAGAGAGAGAAATCACTGTCACAGCCTTCGTTTCTGCTGCTTTCTGAAAAAGAAACCCGCACTTGGCTCATTAGCATCTGTAACCAGCAGGAGCCGCCCGCTAGCCTCGAACTAGTGACCTTTTGATGAAAAGCCACAGTGCTCGCTCTTGTGAAATGCGTCGACTGTAAAGAACAGCCTTAGCACAGGCCCAAAGGGCCGCGGTCACGGACACATTTGGAATGTCAGTTTTGCTCTCAAAGCTAAATTTTGTCACTGTAGTTATAGCTGCAACTCATCTTTAGAGAGAAAAAAGACAAGTCTCGAATTTTCTTGTCTCTATCCCTTTTTTTTCAATTAAACACAGCAGCAATAGCACACAAGTTCAAGTTTGATTATTTATATAGCGCTTTTCACAACGGACAGTGTCTCAAAGCAGTTTTACAGTAAACCAACAAGTTGAAACTCGAAAAAGAGGAAAAAATTAATTAATAAGTGGTGTATATTTCCCTAATAAGACTATGAGGTGGTCTGAAAATGTTTTGTTGAACCCCAAATGAATTTACTAGGTCTATAAATGACAGTCCAAGGGCATCACCTGGTTCATCTACATGAATATTAAAATCTCCCACAAGCCGTAATTTATCAAAAGTGACCAAGAGATCAGAGAGAAATTGAACAAAAAAACGTTACTCAAACCTGGCCCTCTCTCTCTCTCTCTCCCTCTCTCTTTCTCTTTCTCTCTCTGCGGTTTTTGGAGCGTGTGCGCCCTCAGGTGGCGAACCTCTGAAAAGAAAACACACAAATACACAGCACGAATCTGTTGAAGTGGTTAAGCGTCCAGTTAACCACGAGCTTCAAATAAAAGACAAAAGCATTTCTTAGGCAAGTAAAACCAGACACACCAAGTCTAAACAAACGCTTATCAGTCAGGCGTGACGAGAATGACGAGCGTGACGACGCAACCAATAGAGTGGAACGTCATTTGCATAGGTCCCTGTTTGAGCAAACCTTGAATCTACTCCGTCGAGACGAGGAACCAAATGACCTGAGAGCTAAAGCCCACCGAGAATCACACGCTGCTCGCGAACAGAGTGTTGGGGGAGACCCTGAATATTTCCGGTCACCGTCAACTTAAATGCACTGCATAGTAGGCCATTTATAATGAGCGCACTACGTCACAATTGGCTGTGAGCGGGGCGGCAGCTCA